>CM038725.1:1112588-1130088 GCA_021613375.1 Megaleporinus macrocephalus | reverse complement strand
AGTTGTCGGAGCCGTACAGGTTACAGAAGGTGGCGAGTTTGGAGAGAGTGTGAGGAGTGTGGGGAGTGTGGGGAGTGTGGGGAGTGTGGGGAGTGTGAGGAGTGTGAGGAGTGTCTGGTTGGTAGATGGTTATTATAATGATCTCTCAGTGAGACGTACTTGAAGTTGTCGGAGCCGTACAGGTTACAGAAGGTGGCGAGTTTGGAGAGAGTGTGAGGAGTGTGGGGAGTGTGGGGAGTGTGGGGAGTGTGAGGACTGTGGGGAGTGTGAGGAGTGTGGGGAGTGTGAGGAGTGTGAGGAGTGTGAGGAGTGTGGGGAGTGTGAGGAGTGTCTGGTTGGTAGATGGTTATTATAATGATCTCTCAGTGAGACGTACTTGAAGTTGTCGGAGCCGTACAGGTTACAGAAGGTGGTGAGTTTGGAGAGAGTGTGAGGAGTGTGGGGAGTGTGGGGAGTGTGGGGAGTGTGGGGAGTGTGGGGAGTGTGGGGAGTGTCTGGTTGGTAGATGGTTATTATAATGATCTCTCAGTGAGACGTACTTGAAGTTGTCGGAGCCGTACAGGTTACAGAAGGTGGCGAGTTTGGAGAGAGTGTGAGGAGTGTGGGGAGTGTGGGGAGTGTGAGGAGTGTGGGGAGTGTGAGGAGTGTCTGGTTGGTAGATGGTTATTATAATGATCTCTCAGTGAGACGTACTTGAAGTTGTCGGAGCCGTACAGGTTACAGAAGGTGGCGAGTTTGGAGAGAGTGTGAGGAGTGTGAGGAGTGTGGGGAGTGTGGGGAGTGTGGGGAGTGTGAGGAGTGTCTGGTTGGTAGATGGTTATTATAATGATCTCTCAGTGAGACGTACTTGAAGTTGTCGGAGCCGTACAGGTTACAGAAGGTGGCGAGTTTGGAGAGAGTGTGAGGAGTGTGAGGAGTGTGGGGAGTGTGGGGAGTGTGGGGAGTGTGGGGAGTGTGGGGAGTGTGAGGAGTGTCTGGTTGGTAGATGGTTATTATAATGATCTCTCAGTGAGACGTACTTGAAGTTGTCGGAGCCGTACAGGTTACAGAAGGTGGCGAGTTTGGAGAGAGTGTGAGGAGTGTGAGGAGTGTGAGGAGTGTGAGGAGTGTGGAGAGTGTGAGGAGTGTGAGGAGTGTGAGGAGTGTGAGGACTGTGAGGAGTGTGAGAAGTGTGGGGAGTGTAGGGAATGTGAGGAGTGTGAGGAGTGTGAGGAGTGTGAGGAGTGTGGGGAGTGTGGGGAGTGTGGAGAGTGTGAGGAGTGTGAGGAGTGTGAGGAGTGTGAGGACTGTGAGGAGTGTGAGGAGTGTGGGGAGTGTAGGGAATGTGAGGAGTGTGAGGAGTGTGAGGAGTGTGAGGAGTGTGAGGACTGTGAGGAGTGTGAGAAGTGTGGGGAGTGTAGGGAATGTGAGGAGTGTGAGGAGTGTGAGGAGTGTGGGGAGTGTGGGGAGTGTGGGGAGTGTCTGGTTGGTAGATGGTTATTATAATGATCTCTCAGTGAGACGTACTTGAAGTTGTCGGAGCCGTACAGGTTACAGAAGGTGGTGAGTTTGGAGAGAGTGTGAGGAGTGTGGGGAGTGTGGGGAGTGTGGGGAGTGTGGGGAGTGTGGGGAGTGTGGGGAGTGTCTGGTTGGTAGATGGTTATTATAATGATCTCTCAGTGAGACGTACTTGAAGTTGTCGGAGCCGTACAGGTTACAGAAGGTGGCGAGTTTGGAGAGAGTGTGAGGAGTGTGGGGAGTGTGGGGAGTGTGAGGAGTGTGGGGAGTGTGAGGAGTGTCTGGTTGGTAGATGGTTATTATAATGATCTCTCAGTGAGACGTACTTGAAGTTGTCGGAGCCGTACAGGTTACAGAAGGTGGCGAGTTTGGAGAGAGTGTGAGGAGTGTGAGGAGTGTGGGGAGTGTGGGGAGTGTGGGGAGTGTGAGGAGTGTCTGGTTGGTAGATGGTTATTATAATGATCTCTCAGTGAGACGTACTTGAAGTTGTCGGAGCCGTACAGGTTACAGAAGGTGGCGAGTTTGGAGAGAGTGTGAGGAGTGTGAGGAGTGTGGGGAGTGTGGGGAGTGTGGGGAGTGTGGGGAGTGTGGGGAGTGTGAGGAGTGTCTGGTTGGTAGATGGTTATTATAATGATCTCTCAGTGAGACGTACTTGAAGTTGTCGGAGCCGTACAGGTTACAGAAGGTGGCGAGTTTGGAGAGAGTGTGAGGAGTGTGAGGAGTGTGGGGAGTGTGGGGAGTGTGGAGAGTGTGAGGAGTGTGAGGAGTGTGAGGAGTGTGAGGACTGTGAGGAGTGTGAGAAGTGTGGGGAGTGTAGGGAATGTGAGGAGTGTGAGGAGTGTGAGGAGTGTGAGGAGTGTGGGGAGTGTGGGGAGTGTGGAGAGTGTGAGGAGTGTGAGGAGTGTGAGGAGTGTGAGGACTGTGAGGAGTGTGAGGAGTGTGGGGAGTGTAGGGAATGTGAGGAGTGTGAGGAGTGTGAGGAGTGTGAGGAGTGTGAGGACTGTGAGGAGTGTGAGAAGTGTGGGGAGTGTAGGGAATGTGAGGAGTGTGAGGAGTGTGAGGAGTGTGGGGAGTGTGGGGGAGTGTGGGGAGTGTCTGGTTGGTAGATGGTTATTATAATGATCTCTCAGTGAGACGTACTTGAAGTTGTCGGAGCCGTACAGGTTACAGAAGGTGGCGAGTTTGGAGAGAGTGTGAGGAGTGTGGGGAGTGTGGGGAGTGTGAGGAGTGTGGGGAGTGTGAGGAGTGTCTGGTTGGTAGATGGTTATTATAATGATCTCTCAGTGAGACGTACTTGAAGTTGTCGGAGCCGTACAGGTTACAGAAGGTGGCGAGTTTGGAGAAAGTGTGAGGAGTGTGAGGAGTGTGGGGAGTGTGGGGAGTGTGGGGAGTGTGGGGAGTGTGGGGAGTGTGGGGAGTGTGGGGAGTGTGAGGAGTGTCTGGTTGGTAGATGGTTATTATAATAATCTCTCAGTGAGACGTACTTGAAGTTGTCGGAGCCGTACAGGTTACAGAAGGTGGCGAGTTTGGAGAGAGTGTGAGGAGTGTGAGGAGTGTGGGGAGTGTGGGGAGTGTGGAGAGTGTGAGGAGTGTGAGGAGTGTGAGGAGTGTGAGGACTGTGAGGAGTGTGGGGAGTGTGGGGAGTGTGGGGAGTGTGAGGAGTGTGAGGAGTGTGGGGAGTGTGAGGAGTGTCTGGTTGGTAGATGGTTATTATAATGATCTCTCAGTGAGACGTACTTGAAGTTGTCGGAGCCGTACAGGTTACAGAAGGTGGCGAGTTTGGAGAGAGCTGATTGGATCTGAGACGACGGGAAGCGGTTTGCAGCATAATTCAACATCTCCTCAGCGGTACTGAGCGCGGGCCAGAACGCATTCAGACAGTACTGAACCACGTACTGCTCGTCCTGGAGACAATTCAATCATCATCATCATCATCATCATCATCATCATCCAATTTCAATCACCGTTTAGTGAAATTGATCAGATTAAGATCAGACAGTACCATAATCTTCATCAGGTTCGTTTTGGCCTCCTCAACAAGCTTCGCCCATACGTCCTGGCCTTGTCCGTTGACCGCCACAGAGGCCAGCTTCTCCATCACGAAGTCCAGCTTCACCTTGTACACCAACTAGACCGAGAGAAACAGTCTACGGGTTATTTCACACATCCACCCAGAGATCAGACGAAATCGGACAGGAAGCGTTTCTCGTTCATCACCTCGACATCCAGCTCGAATGCGATCGCAAACTTCTCCGCTTCTTCAAACTTGTGCTTGTACAGAAGTCTGTTCAACCTGAGGACGACCAATCACAGCAGACTTCAGAACAGGCTTAAATACAAAGAAGTCTGGACATCACGTACATCACTACAAACAAACAAACAATAAAATATTTACATAAATCTGTGATCTGTTGGTTTAGTTTGACCTGCATTAAACTGATAACAGCACAAATATAAACAAATCTGATGCTTTACCTGCTCAAACCTTCACCTGTGTGTTTATTACTACACACTGATACAGTATTTAGATTTTCAACTTCTAATTTCAGAAAAACACTGTTGTAGCACAAACACAGACCATCGTTATATATATATATATTATATGTATGTATATCTGTTAGGGCTGTGTATGGGCAAGAACCTGGCGATACAATACATATCATGATACAGCGCTCACGATTAAATATATCAGGATATTTTGCGATACTGCAAGTGATTTATTGTGATTTTTCAAATTCTACTATTAAAACACACCACTGTATGAACAGGTTTATCAATGTTTACAATAGCACTGCGTCCTTGTGCTGCTTGTTAATGTTGGAGTGGAGCTGAAAATGGATTACAACACTGCCATCTAGTGGTCAGAGGCTTAAACACAACACACAATGATTCACTGTCTGCCAGAATCTGTTAATCGATACTGTGTTTTTAAGAATCGATACAGTATCACTAAATATAATATCCCGATATTTAATATTTCAATATTTTCTTACACCCCTAATAAATACACACACACACACACACACACACACACACACAGGTTACTGCTAATGTTACTCTCCAATGAGTATGAAGACTGAAGAACACTATCTAGTGCCATCTTAAGATCTGTAATAATAATAATAATAATAATAATAATAATAATAAAAATAATAATAAATTGTACCTGTTCTCTGGCAAAGCCTCAGTGAAGCATCTCAAGACTAAACCAAACGCTGACTCGGCCGGACCGCTGTGCATTGAGAAAGTTAGTTTAGATTAGATTAGTCAGTGTTATTGTTTACTTCATAATTAGATAAACAGTCTGTCTCACTAAGCAGCACTTATTGCTGAATCAGATTTTCAGAAAATAAAAATTCAAATACATCAAAAACATTAACCTGGTTAATAACTCAGATCTAACCGTGTCCAGCTCACCTCTTGGAATGATCCGTAACTCCCTCCAACAAGTAGATGACGTCCTACATGTGGAGACACAGTCAACACAACTCAGTCTCACTCTCATCAATATACCACACGCAGCTCTGATGTTCTGGAGCTGTGTAAGAACAGGAGGTGTGTTAAGGTCGTAGCGTTAGGCCTACCATGCTAACGGTCTTCTGCACCAGTGAAGACACTGCAGACACTTCCAGACTGTACAGAACCTCCAGACCCGGAAGAGACTGAACCAGAAGCTTCTGAAGGTGAGGCTAAAACCAAACACAGTGTGGTAGAACGTTTTATCAGAGAACATGTGGTTCTGTATGTTCCAGAGACCAGCACTCGTTTTACAGCAGGACCACCGACTGGACATACCACACACACGGTCAGTACTCAGATCATCCTCACTTCTGATCTGATCAACTGTCCATCCTGTATGATCTGATACTGAACAACTGCCCATCCTGTGTAGTCTGATACTGAACAACTGCCCATCCTGTGTGGTCTGATACTAAACAACTGTCCATCCTGTGTGATCTGATACTGAACAACTGCCCATCCTGTGTGGTCTGATACTAAACAACTGCCCATCCTGTGTGGTCTGATACTAAACAACTGCCCATCCTGTGTGGTCTGATACTAAACAACTGCCCATCCTGTGTGGTCTGATACTGAACAACTGCCCATCCTATGTAGTCTGATACTGAACAACTGCCCATCCTGTGTGGTCTGATACTGAACAACTGTCCATCCTGTGTGGTCTGATACTGAACAACTGCCCATCCTGTGTGGTCTGATACTGAACAACTGTCCATCCTGTGTGGTCTGATACTAAACAACTGCCCATCCTGTGTAGTCTGATACTAAACAACTGCCCATCCTGTGTGGTCTGATACTGAACAACTGCCCATCCTATGTAGTCTGATACTGAACAACTGTCCATCCTGTGTGGTCTGATACTGAACAACTGCCCATCCTGTGTGGTCTGATACTAAACAACTGCCCCTCCTGCTCATTGGTCCAAATCATCAGTGAATCAGCTACAATAGATTCTCTGATTGATTAATAATCTATATTAAAAACTGAACGAGGAGTTTAATCTTCTACTGATAAACGTCTGATTCAGGTACAGACCTATAAAGAAGGTACACACCTTTCCCTCAACTGCAGTCAAGGTCATGATCTTCATGGTGGTGGTCTCTGGTCTGGAATTAAATAAGTAGAGATTTTAATTAAAAACAAGAGATACATTTAAATTACTTTTTTAAAAAGTACATCATAAAGTGTTTATTTATAATAAAAATTAATAAAACGTTTACTTTATGTTTAGTTTTGTTAACGGAGTTTCATATCTGAACAGTTTCTCTCCCTCTTGTGTTCCTCCACACGTTCTCCGGTTCAGTGAGAGGAGTGAGCTCTTGATGGTCCATCCAGGACTTTAAACCTGGTCTGAAACTGTTAGGATCATTCTCATAATCATAGGAGATATCCAGAACGTTCTGTGTGGAGTGTGTATGTTCTCTTCGTTCTTGAGTGGGTTCCTCCGGGTTCTCCGGTTTCCTCCCACAGTCCAAACACATGCATGTTCGGATCCTCACTCTAAACTGAACGTAGGTGTGAATGTGAGTTTGAATATGATGGACTGGTGACCTGTCCATGGTGTACCCCACCTTTACCAGATGACACTGGGACTGGCTCCAGCCCTGCTGTGACCCTGACTAGCGGGATACAGTGGAAGATAATGGATGGATGGATGGATGGATGGATGGATGGATGGATGGATGGATGGATGGATGGATGGATGGATGGATGGATGGATGGATGGATGGATGGATGGATGGATGGATGGATGGATGGATGGATGAGCTCCATGCTCTCAGAACATGTGAGATGTTGGTGTGGAGCTGTCTGTGGGAGAATAAACTCCAGTCCTGGTTTTTTCTAGAACGCGTCTGACTCGCTGTATTCTCCGACTGCTGCTTCTCGCCTGCGTGTGCGCCGCCCTCCTGAATCTGCACAGATCTGATTGGCTGAGAGGCGTTTGTTGATCTTACAGCGCACGTGATTGGTCTGTGGGGTCACTGCGCCGCAAAGCCCGTATACCATAAAGACTAGAAAAGCTCCGCCTCTTAAAATAAACACAGTCAGAATGAAATCCTCCTCAGTAGATTAACAGTTTGGGTCTGGACCTGGATTGCGGTCCGCCTATTAGTGATCTCTGATCTAAATCAGATAACATCAATAAGATCAATACAGAGCTGTTTGATGTAAAATACTAAACGTATGTGTCACTTCCTGATTCTGAAAAATTAATAATCTGTTCTTACTGAACATTTTACCTGGAACTGTAATATATAAGCAGAATAAACTTATTAAATATTATTAAAGGTGTCGTAATTAATTAAACGAGCAATAAAGAGACACTTACGATCCAATAGATGAAGAGTTCTCCTCAGTGAGAAGCAGGAAGTCCAGAATGTGGAGATCAGGCCAACAGCACAGCATGACCAGTGACCGTGTGTCCCACAGACTCAGCATGTCCTTAAAAGCAATTAAATAAAATAAGTACAGTTAATTAATTAATTAGGCTCATTCTGGTATCTATAGGAGACTGAAATATATATATATATACATATACACACACACACACACAATGAGTTGTATAATATACAACTGAAAAGAACAACAACAACAACACAAATAACTGAAACCCAAAATTAAAACAAATACGTAAACACAGCCCTGATCTCTCACCTCCTCATTCAGCACGTACATCAAATTGTCCACCACCTGAATCTTCTTAACACCTGAGACACGAAAGAACAGAGCAATAAATAAATAAACAAACAAATAAATAAACAAACAAAAACACCTCCCATCATTTCAACTCTACTTCTGAACTTCACTGATGACATCGTGATATTTAATAAATAAGATTTTATTAATAGTCACTCAATTTTCACTAATTTGGTTCAGACCAGAAAAAAGTAAACAGATTCCAGTTTTCATTAAATCTACAATTAATTATTTATATGAGCAGCTAACGAGTTTGATGTGTAACAGGTTAAAGGTAATCAGAGGTATACACGGTACGTACCTGCAAAAGAACAAAACTAAATATAAACATCAAACAAAGTGACAAATAGCTGGTTTCATGTTTCTTATTGAAATAAATAAGAAAATAAATAAATAAAAACATGTATCTTTATCAGGGATTAAAGTACTTCAACAAGTAACGTTACCAGGCATCATAGTGGAGTCCAGCACACCACCGAGAGTCACTGTCCTCTGATCAGCGTCCAGACACCAACGGGACATTATATTTTCACCTTTAGCCTATAAATAAATAAATAAATAAATAAATAAATAAATTGATTGATTAATAAATACAACAGAGAGTAAAACTAACATATAGGCAACAGATTACGCATCAAGTTTTAAAAATGATGCCATCATACCCAGTCCACACTGTGATAGACTAAAGGGCAACTCCACCTTCTTCCATAATTTAACTGATTATAACTTCATTCTAGAGAAACGTTTAAGGTCAGATTTGATCTCAGTGGTGATGAAAAGAACCAAAATCAGTATTTAATGCATTTATTAACAGAACAATATCACACAAACACTGCCTGGTGTCTCACACACCGTCTTATAACTGTTTATAACAGGGTTTTAATCAAAAACACAATCACACAACACAACAGTTATAACATCTTAACTACACAATTACACACAAACTCAGGAGACACGAGCAGCTTCACTGGTTATGAAAGTCAATACAATGTGTATATCTGTGTTGTAGACATGGAGACCCCTGGTTACCATCACCAACACCACCACCACCACCGTAAACACCATCACCACAACCACCACCACTGTAAACACCACCACCACCACCACCGTAAACACCATCACCACCACTGTAAACATCATCACCACCACCGTAAACACCATCATCATCATCACTGTAAACACCACCACCACTGTAAACACCACCACCACTGTAAACACCATCACCACCACCACTGTAAACACCACCACCACCACCACTGTAAACACCATCACCACCACTGTAAACACCACCACCACCACTGTAAACATCATCACTACCACTGTAAACACCATCATCATCATCACTGTAAACACCATCACCACTGTAAACACCATCATCACCACCATTGTAAACACCACCACCACTGTAAACACCACCACCACTGTAAACACCATCATCACCACCATTGTAAACACCACCACCACTGTAAACACCACCACCACTGTAAACACCATCATCACCACCATTGTAAACACCACCACCATTGTAAACACCACCACCACTGTAAACACCATCATCACCACCACTGTAAACACCACCACCACTGTAAACACCACCACCACTGTAAACACCACCACCACCACCACCACCGTAAACACCACCACCACCACCACTGTAAACACCATCAGCACCACTGTAAACACCACCACCACCACTGTAAACATCATCACTACCACTGTAAACACCATCATCATCATCACTGTAAACACCATCATCATCATCACTGTAAACACCACCACCACTGTAAACACCACCACCACTGTAAACACCACCACCACTGTAATGTAAATAGACTGACTGTTAATCTACTCTGTTTATCTTAAAACCATTAAACTGCAGCTTCATCATATCTACACCTGAAGCTCCATCACAGCTGGTACACCTGAAATACAGAGAAAACCAAAACAGTAGAAAACGAAGATTACGCCGATAACGAGGTGGACGTCACTGCCGAGGCAGGTCAACGCTGCGGAGACACAGCCCTCACTGCAGATCTCCTCCGTGGAGCAGAAGTCCATACGGATGTGGCCCTGGATCTGAGAGAGTAGATAAACAGGTGTTACGCTTTCAGCTGTAAGAACAATAACACAGAAGAAACCTGGACCAGAGTTCCTCACCTCGTTTAACGCTCCCAGGTCCATGTTTTCAATCGCTGGAGACGCAGAACAACAAACAACCGTGTAAACACAGCGCAGACCGTATTCTAACACACACACACAGTGACGGGTACACACTGCTGATCAACTCACACACACCTGTCTGGGTTTTCTCCAAAGCCAGGTTAGATACATGCAGGAATCCATCACGGACGATCACAAACAGATGATACAACCCTAAACAAAAACAAGTAAACAACCTCTTCAAACCAATAAACACAGAGTAAAACAAAAACAATAATAATACAGACAATTACATACACACACCAACACACCTCCTCACTTCTACACCCACTGTCCAGTTCATCAGCTCCACAGGGGGTCCTGTATGGTCAGTGGAGCTGATACAGTGGACAGTGGGTGGAGGTACTGGGAGGTGGAGTTAGTGTTATGGCTGGTCAGTGTATAAACAGTCACACCTGGAGAGGTCAGTGCTTCATGTAGGATGAGGCTCTTGTAGGTGGTCTCACGTCCATTTGATGAGTTCTGTTGTTGTAGAGCCTGACGGGGGAACATAAACCAGATTTATTATTTATCCAAACATTTACCACTGTTTTACCACCACCACCATAAACACCACCACCATTAACACCATCAACACGACCACCATAAACACCATCATCAACACCATCACCACCACCATAAACACAATCATCATAAACACCATCAACACCACCATAAACACCATCATCAACACCATCACCACCACCATAAACACCACCACCATTAACACGACCACCATAAACACCATCAACACCACCATAAACACCATCATCAACACCATCACCACCACCATAAACACCATCATCAACACCATCACCACCACCATAAACACCATCATCAACACCACCACCATAAACACCATTAACACAACCACCACCATTAACACCACCACCATTAACACGACCACCATAAACACCATCAACACCACCATAAACACCATCATCAACACCATCACCACCACCATAAACACCATCATCAACACCATCACCACCACCATAAACACCATCATCAACACCATAAACACCATTAACACCACCACCACCATAAACACCATTAACACAACCACCACCATTAACACGACCACCATAAACACCTTCACCACCACCATAAACACCATTAACACGACCACCATAAACACCATCACCACCACCATAAACACCATTAACACGACCACCAAAAACACCATCACCACCACCATAAACACCATTAACACCACCACCACCATAAACACCATCACCACCACCACATAAACATCATTAACACCACCACCATAAACACCATTAACACGACCACCATAAACACCATCACCACCACCATAAACACCATTAACACCACCACCATAAACACCATCACCACCACCACCATAAACACCACCACCACCATTAACACCACCACCACCATAAACACCATTAACACCACCACCATAAACATCATTAACACCACCACCACCACTATAAACACCACCGCCACCATAAACACCACCATAAACACCATCACCACGACCATAAACACCATTAACACCACCACCATAAACACCATCACCACCACCATAAACACCATTAACACCACCACCACCATAAACACCACCACCACCATAAACACCACCACCACCATAAACACCACCACCACCACCATAAACATCATTAACACCACCACCATAAACACAATTAACACCACCACCACCACAAACACCACCACCATAAACACCATTAACACCACCATAAACACCATTAACACCACCACCACCATAAACATCAACACCAACCCCACTATAAACACCACCGCCACCATAAAGACCATTAACACCACCACCACCACTATAAACACCACCACCACCATAAACACCACCACCATAAACACCATAAACACCACCACCATCAACACCACCACCATAAACACCATCATCAACACCACCATAAACACCATCACCACCATAAACACCACCACCACTACCGTAAACACCATCATCACTGTAAACACCATCACAAGTAAACACCACCATCACTGTAAACACCATCACCACTATAAACAACAACACCACGACTGTAAACACCACCACCACCACTATAAACAACACCACCACCACTGTAAACACCATCACCACTATAAACACCACCACCACGACTGTAAACACCACCACCACCACTGTAAACACCATCACCACCACCACTATTAACAACAACACCACCACTATAAACAACAACGACACCACCACCACCACCACTGTAAACACCATCACCACCACTGTAAACACCACCACCACCACTGTAAACACCATCACCACCACTGTAAACAACAACACCACTGTAAACATTCTGTATAAAGTCTCTCCTGTGAAGTGGTTGTTTGGAGGTATTTGTTTTCGTTCACAGTGATGATGTAAAGATGTAATGATGGTCGTGGACGGTGAGTAAAACAGCTACATCTGTTTGGTAGAAACCGTAACCCCTGGTCTCCACCAGCAGCACGTTAATGAACCCTGATCAGCAGATCTCTCTAACTACACAGCTCACAGTGCGTTGTCGTGGTAACGCCTGTACGCTCTACATTAGTCCTGTTATTATTAAAACTATAATTAACAGAGCCGAGCGGGAGGAGGGGGCGGAGCCTACTTTGGTTAGAATGGTCTTCTTCAGGGGGACGTATATGATGTGCAGGTTGCCGTTTCTCTCACCCACGAACAGGAACCGTCCCTCAGGACAAACGCTGACCGCGTCCACCGGAGTGTCTGTACAAACACAAAACTGATTAACACAGGTCAACACACACAGCCAATCACAACGAAGGAAGCAGTACAGGTACCGAAGTACAGGTGAACCAGGACGCTTTGAAAACTGGGATCAAAGAGGATCACAGTGGAGTCAGCCACAACCAGGCAGCAGCTCTGATTGGTCGAGGCATAAACCCTGGGCGTCGCCGGCACCTGTTTAAACAGGACGGAGAAAAAAAACAAAACAAAAAAAACAAAACACAAACTTTACTAACAAACTTAATTCTCAATAAACAACAACTAACTAGCTACAGGGGAAGTCCACCCGTGTGTGAAAATTGAAATAAACTTTTTATAAACATTTAATATCCAAAGCATTTACATTAAAAACATTACGTTACTATAATTATAATTCTATACAGCGGTCAGCTAACGGTCACTGCTGGACTGAGAATCGTCCACCAACCAAAAATATCCGGACAGCAGTGTCCTGTGGACGGAGTCCTGTGTCCACTGATGAAGAACTAGAGAAATAAACTGTGCAGCAGCAGATGAGCTACTGTCTCTGACTTTACATCTACAAGGTGGACCAGCAAGTAGTAGGAGTGTCTAATAGAGTGGACAGTGAGTGGACACAGTGTATAAACACTCCAGCAGCAGCACTGCTGTGTCTGATCCACTCACACCAGCACCACATCAGTGTCACTGCAGTGCTGAGAATGACCCACCTCCCTAATAGTATCTGCTCTGTGGGGGTCCTGTGGGGGTCCTGTGGGGGTCCTGATCATTAAAGAACAGAGTAATAGATTTAGCTTCTAATTAATTTTCAGGTCCACCTTAAACAGCGCTGCATCTCCGCCGCGAGACTTAAGGTGGACCGGAAGTTGGAATTAGAAGTTTGTGAATGTGGATGTCTGAGCCTCACTTGGAGCTGGGTCGGGTAGCTAGTCTGATGACGTCACTGATATTATTAATAATAATTATGGTTATGGTTTACCTTCTCGGACGGTGAGATTCGGACCAGGGTGTCCAGCTGGTACAGGGCGCTGCCGTGCTCGTGCTCCGGCTCGCCGGACAGTCGGACCGTGTTCGTGTCCTCGTTAATCAGAAGTTCTACGTTGTTCCACATGGTTTACCGGAATAAAACCTCGAACACCGGCGGAGCAGCGCGAGACTAACCGGCGACGCGGCGGCGGGTCAGAGGCGTCTATCAGAAACACCCGCCAAAACCCGAATACTAACCTCTCCTCAGGATTAATATCCGATCTGAAGCTTTTAAACTCTCATAAACCCACACAGGAATAAAGTCCGAGTTCTGTTTATCTGATCCTCCATATCTAACTCAGAATTGGCGCCATACAGACGCATTTCCGGTGGTTTGAGATTCTACTTCCGGTAGACAGTTTATTTATTTGATATCTTAAACTTTTATATTTTATATATTTTATATTTATGTAAACTTTATTACTCTGTTCTTTAATGATCAGGACCCCCACAGGACCCCCACAGAGCAGATACTATTAGGGAGGTGGGTCATTCTCAGTAGAGGTGGGCGATAACGGGAATTCTGGTATTGATCCGATACCAAGTAAACACAGGGCCAGTATCGCCGATACCGATAGTGATACCGATACTGATACCGATACTGATACCGATACTTTTTAATATTTAAGCTTCATAAATCCAAACGATCCAAAAGACCTAGGAACGAATGGAGGGAGGGGGAGGGCAGGGGAGGGGAGGGGGAGGGCAGGGGAAGGGGAGGAGGAGGAGGAGGGCAGGGGAGGAGGAGGAGGAGGAGGAGGACAGGGGGCGCTGCTCTGTGTCGTGACACTGCACACTGAGTGCAGCACTGATGGAGAGTAGACGTTGATGAAGCCGCAGGCACAGCAGAAAAAAAGTATTGATCTTGTTACACGAGTATTGATCAATATTAATATCAGTGTTGGTATCGATATTATCAATATTTGGATCGATCTGCCCAGCTCTAATTCTCAGCACGGCAGTGATACTGACGTGGTGCTGGTGTGAGTGGATCAGACACAGCAGTGCTGCTGGAGTGTTTAAACACTGTGTCCACTCACTGTTCACTCACTGTCCACTCTATTAGACACTCCTACTACTTGCTGGTCCACCTTGTAGATGTAGAGTCAGAGACAGTAGCTCATCTGCTGCTGCACAGTTTGTGTTCCTCTAGTTCTTCATCAGTGGACACAGGACGCCGCCCACAGGACACTGCTGTCCGGATAGTTTTGGTTGGTGGACGATTCTCAGTCCAGCAGTGACTCTTGTAATGCATATGTTTTTTTCTCTGACACACCTGAGAGGCAGGTTTTAGTCTCTGACTATTTAAATGTTTAACACCTGTGAATCTGAGTCAGGTGAAGGTTTGTTTCTCAGGTTTGTTTTGCAGTGTTCTATCGCCATCTACAGGCCACAGCATGTAACTGCTGTACCATTTAAGGTGGACTGGGAGGGCGCGGGGGGGGGGGGGGGGGGTGAATGAGAAGCAGCTGGAGTCTCGTGATGTGTGGTGTATTCTGAGCTGCTGGTAAAGAGCGGTGGTCCGAGATCCTGTAGGCTTTCTATCGGCTCAGTCCAGTCTAGCCGTTCTCCTCTGACCTCTCTGACCTCTCTGACCTCTCTGACCTCTCTGACCAGCACCGCAGCTTTCTGAGTACACGCTAGTCTGAAGTGTGTGAGATACTCAAACCAGCCCAGCCGTCATCACTGAAATCACATGTGATCATTTCCTGGAGCTGCTGGTATCTGTGGGATTGTATGGACTGCACTGCTGCTACATGATTGGCTGATTAGATAATCACATGAATACGTAATGAAATGACCAGCGAGTGTTTATATTTCAGTTATATTTCAAATATTTTTTTAAATAATCAGCTTCTAGAGTCACTGCAGAAAAGTCCACACACATTCTTTAAATTATTTATTTTATAGATTAATGTAGAATTTAAACCAAACGATATTATTTAACGTAATGATTGTTGTACATGAAAAAGAACAAATTCTTTTATAAACATTAGTTTTTATTGTGGTTGTTTTAATAAAGTCCTGGATTATTATTATTTTTATAATTGGGGTTGGTGGTGCTCAGGCTGGGTCATTGCTGGTCAGGCTGGGTTATTACTGGTTGGACTGGTGGTGGTCAGGTTGGGTTATTGCTGGTTGGACTGGTGGTGGTCAGGTTGGGTTATTGCTGGTTAGGTTGGTGGTGGTCAGGTTGGGTTATTGCTGGTTGGACTGGTGGTGGTCAGGTTGGGTTATTACTGGTCAGGTTGGGTTATGGCTGGTTGGGTTGGGGTGGTTGGGTGGGTGGTGGTCAGGTTGGGTTATTACTGGTCAGGTTGGGTTATTACTGGTCGGGTTGGGTTATTGTTGGTTGGACTGGTGGTGGTCAGGTTGGGTTATTACTGGTCGGGTTGGGTTGCTGGTGGTCAGGTTGGGTTATTGCTGGTTGGGCTGGTCAAGTCAAGTCAAGTCAATTTTATTTATATAGCGCTTTTTACAACGATGTTGTCTCAAAGCAGCTTTACAGAGTTTTGAAAACAGTTATAACATATACCCCCCAGTGAGCAAGCCAGAGGCAACAGTGGCAAGGAAAAACTCCCTCAACTGGAGGAAGAAACCTTGGGAGGAACCAGACTCACAAGGGGAGACCCATCCTCCTCTGGTCAAACAGTATTTACAGTTTGAACTAAATACCAAAGAAAGGAGTCTCTGTTTGAAATCTGGATAGCAAAGCTTTAGAAGCTGCACAGATAGAGGCAGTGTATGACTGAGGCAGTCTCTGGCTGAGGCAGTCTATGACAGTCTTTATGTAAAGTGGGCGTGAGCTGAAACAGTCCCATCCTATCTCAGTGCTGGTGCATCTGGATGGCACAGTGATGTAACTGAGGGTGTAGCAGTAAATGGACAGGTGAGCTGGCTGGTGATGGTGGGGTGATGGCCCGATGATCAGTCCTTCAACAGCCTTCAACAGACAGGAGGACAGTCATTTCCTCAGGAAGAGTAAAGAGAAAGAGTTAGTTGGGCTCAGGAGTAAGACTGTAGAGAATATGAATTTTCAGAATTTTAGAGTGTGGTTGGCGACTCCGGCAGATCTAACTATAACAGCCTAAACTAAAAGGAGAGAACCAGAAGGTAACATGGACATGAGAGTACCCTGAGACACTGGGGTCCCCCCACTCCACCATCAACAAACCTGTGTGATCGCGTGAAGTGGTGGAACAACAGCACCAACATCTCAGTTTACCATAAACCTCTGTGTCCAAGAACCCCCAGATCTCCTGCCTTTATCTAAAAGAGAAACTTAATTACAAAAAGCTACACTAAACAAATATGTTTTTAGTCTAGACTTAAATATTGAGACTGTGTCAGAGTCCCGAACATTAACTGGGAGATTATTCCACAATTTTGGGGCTTTGTAGGAAAAAGCTCTTCCCCCCTTTATTGTAGTCTTCTGAATTTTAGGAACTATTAGAAAACCAGCATCCTGTGATCTGAGTGAACGTGGCGGTTCATAATAGGAAATTAGATCTTGCAGGTACTCCGGTGTGAGAGTGTGCAGGTACTCCGGTGTGAGACCGTGCAGGGTTTTATACGTCAGTAATAGAATTTTATAGTCGATACGGAATTTAACAGGAAGCCAGTGTAGCGCTGATAAAACTGGACTGATGTGATCAAATTTCCTGGTTTTAGTTAGTACTCTAGCTGCAGCGTTCTGAACTAACTGAAGTTTATTCAGGTTCCTGCTGGAGCATCCTGACAATAATGCATTACAGTAATCTAGCCTTGAGGTTATAAAGGCATGTATCAACTTTTCAGCATCAGACACAGATAACACATTTCTTAACTTTGAAA
>CM038725.1:1085088-1107588 GCA_021613375.1 Megaleporinus macrocephalus | reverse complement strand
ACCAGTATAACCACCGCGAGACCTATACCTGCTGTACCTGTTATAACAACCAGTATAACCACCACGAGACCTATACCTGCTGTACCTGTTATAACAACCAGTATAACCACCGCGAGACCTATACCTGCTGTACCTGTTATAACAACCAGTATAACCACCGCGAGACCTATACCTGCTGTACCTGTTATATAACTGTTATAACAACCAGTATAACCACCGCGAGACCTATACCTGCTGTACCTGTTATATAACTGTTATAACAACCAGTATAACCACCGCGAGACCTATACCTGCTGTACCTGTTATAACAACCAGTATAACCACCGCGAGACCTATACCTGCTGTACCTGTTATATAACTGTTATAACAACCAGTATAACCACGAGACCTATACCTGCTGTACCTGTTATAACAACCAGTATAACCACCATACAGTTATATAACTGTTTCGAACAGTTATATAACTGTTCGAAACAGGTCGAAACAGTCGCAGATGTCGCAGAAGAGGCGCGGCGGGGGTTTCTTTTTGGTTTTATTCTCAGTCAGACTGCGGACAGAACCACACACCGTTACACCTGCTGTACCTGTTATAACAACCAGTATAACCACCGCGAGACCTATACCTGCTGTACCTGTATTATAACTGTTATAACAACCAGTATAACCACCGCGAGACCTATACCTGCTGTACCTGTTATAACAACCAGTATAACCACCGCGAGACCTATACCTGCTGTACCTGTTATAACAACCAGTATAACCACCGCGAGACCTATACCTGCTGTACCTGTTATAACAACCAGTATAACCACCACGAGACCTATACCTGCTGTACCTGTTATAACAACCAGTATAACCACCGCGAGACCTATACCTGCTGTACCTGTTATAACAACCAGTATAACCACCGCGAGACCTATACCTGCTGTACCTGTTATATAACTGTTATAACAACCAGTATAACCACCGCGAGACCTATACCTGCTGTACCTGTTATATAACTGTTATAACAACCAGTATAACCACCGCGAGACCTATACCTGCTGTACCTGTTATAACAACCAGTATAACCACCGCGAGACCTATACCTGCTGTACCTGTTATATAACTGTTATAACAACCAGTATAACCACCACGAGACATTTACCTGCTGTACCTGTTATAACAACCAGTATAACCACCGCGAGACCTATACCTGCTGTACCTGTATTATAACTGTTATAACAACCAGTATAACCACCGCGAGACCTATACCTGCTGTACCTGTTATAACAACCAGTATAACCACCGCGAGACCTATACCTGCTGTACCTGTTATATAACTGTTATAACAACCAGTATAACCACCGCGAGACCTATACCTGCTGTACCTGTTATAACAACCAGTATAACCACCGTGAGACCTATACCTGCTGTACCTGTTATAACAACCAGTATAACCACCGCGAGACCTATACCTGCTGTACCTGTTATATAACTGTTATAACAACCAGTATAACCACCGCGAGACCTATACCTGCTGTACCTGTTATAACAACCAGTATAACCACCGCGAGACCTATACCTGCTGTACCTGTTATAACAACCAGTATAACCACCGCGAGACCTATACCTGCTGTACCTGTTATAACAACCAGTATAACCACCGCGAGACCTATACCTGCTGTACCTGTTATATAACTGTTATAACAACCAGTATAACCACCGCGAGACCTATACCTGCTGTACCTGTTATATAACTGTTATAACAACCAGTATAACCACCGCGAGACCTATACCTGCTGTACCTGTTATAACAACCAGTATAACCACCGCGAGACCTATACCTGCTGTACCTGTTATATAACTGTTATAACAACCAGTATAACCACCACGAGACATTTACCTGCTGTACCTGTTATAACAACCAGTATAACCACCGCGAGACCTATACCTGCTGTACCTGTATTATAACTGTTATAACAACCAGTATAACCACCGCGAGACCTATACCTGCTGTACCTGTTATAACAACCAGTATAACCACCGCGAGACCTATACCTGCTGTACCTGTTATAACAACCAGTATAACCACCGCGAGACCTATACCTGCTGTACCTGTTTTAACAACCAGTATAACCACCGCGAGACCTATACTTGCTGTACCTGTTATAACAACCAGTATAACCACTGTGAGACCTATACCTGCTGTACCTGTTATAACAACCAGTATAACCACTGTGAGACCTATACCTGCTGTACCTGTTATATAACTGTTATAACAACCAGTATAACCACTGTGAGACCTATACCTGCTGTAACTGTTATATAACTGTTATAACAACCAGTATAACCACTGTGAGACCTATACCTGCTGTAACTGTTATAACAACCAGTACCAGTATAACAACCCTGACGTTGACCAATAGGAGGACAGAGCGAGTTTCTTGTCTTTGACCAATAGGAGGGCAGAGTGCCCCCTGGTGGTCGTATGTAAACATGGAGCAGAGAGACAGTGATGCTGCAGTTACCACAGTAACATCCAGTCAGAGTTTAAGAGCAGCTACAAACCCGTATCTGATGGTCTGTGTGAAACGTGTAGAGAACAGCTGAGTCTGTGGCTCTATGATCTAATCTGTCTAATCTGAAGAGTAAACCTGTGTCTAATGTGAAAAATGAAGACTACCTGTGATTATCCATCTCGCTGGCCGCGTTGCCATTAAGCGCTGCCTCGGCCATCTTCTCCAGCTTGGCCTTCAGCTCCTGGTTTTTGCGCTGCAGGTCCACGATGACCGAGTTCAGGAATTCGATCTGTTCCACACAGACAGAGTGAGGTTAGTTCCAGTTCCAGTTCCATCAGGAAGATCTAGCACTTCTCAGCAGTCCTGGGACAGAGCAGCACTGAAAACAACGCCTCAGCAGCACGACTGAATGACCTTCAGTGACATCAGCACCGTGAGCAAAGTGACCCACACTGAAGATGAGGATGATGATGATGATGATGATGATGATGAAGATGAATGTCTGAACTGATCAGTTTTTAGAACATTCTTTAAAACCTGACCTCGCAGCTCCACTCAACACCAACCACTGATTACATCACTACCCGAACACCAGCCAGATACAGCCTCCCTGCCTGCTTTACACCAGATACTGTAATAAACTACTGTAATAAACTACTACAATCAATTCTGTAATAAACTACTGTAATAAACTACAATCAATTCTGTAATAAACTACAGTAATAAACTACTGCAATAAACTACTGTAATAAACTACAATCAATTCTGTAATAAACTACAGTAATAAACTACTGCAATAAACTACTGCAATAAACTACTGTAATAAACTACTGTAATAAACTACTACAATCAATTCTGTAATAAACTACTGTAATAAACTACTGTAATAAACTACTACAATCAATTCTGTAATAAACTACTGTAATAAACTACTGTAATAAACTACTACAATCAATTCTGTAATAAACTACTGTAATCAATTCTGTAATAAACTACTGTAATAAACTACTGTAATCAATTCTGTAATAAACTACTGTAATAAACTACTGTAATCAATTCTGTAATAAACTACTGTAATCAATTCTGTAATAAACTACTGTAATAAACTACTACAATCAATTCTGTAATAAACTACTGTAATAAACTACTGCAATAAACTACTATAATCAATTCTGTAATAAACTACTGCAATAAACTACTGCAATAAACTACTATAATCAATTCTGTAATAAACTACTACAATCAATTCTGTAATAAACTACTATAATAAACTACTATAATCAATTCTGTAATAAACTACTACAATAAATTCTGTAATAAACTACTATAATCAATTCTGTAATAAACTACTGTAATAAACTACAATCAACTCTGTAATAAATTACTGTAATAAACTACAATATCAATTCTGTATCAAACTACTGTAATAAACTACTATAATCAATTCTGTAATAAATTACTTGTAATAAAGAACTATAATAAGTTACTGGCAGTAATTACTGGAATAAATTCTGTAATCATTTACTGGAATAAATCACTGGTAATAAATTACTATACAAATTCTGTATTTGTAAATTCTGTATTGGTATAAATGACTGGTAATAAATTACTGGTAATAAATTCTGTAATAAATTCTGTAATAAATTACTGGCAAATTTCTATAATTCAAATTCTGTAATACATTACTGGTAATAAATTACTTTTATAAATTCTGTAATAAATTACTGGTAATAAATTACTTTTATAAATTCTGTAATAAATTACTGGTAAATATTACTGGTAATAAAGAACTATAATAAGTTACTGGCAGTAATTACTGGAATAAATTCTGTAATCATTTACTGGAATAAATCACTGGAAATCAATTCTGTCACCAGGAACCACAGTTTAAGGATTTAAATGTTTTCCATTTTAAAACTGTATGGTTATTAAGCCTCCAGCTGGACGAATGAAGAGTCACTGTCTGCACTGATTTTAGTTTTACCAACACATCAGATAAATCTTATTTCCCATAAAACCAAATTAAACAGTAAAATAAAGCTAAATTATATTCATACGGCTCTTTCAATACAAACCTGCTTCACCACTCTCTAACTTTCTAAAAACAATGGGTTAATCTGAGGGGGGGTTCATCAAGGAGGGGTTAATCTGAGGGTGTTTGTTCACAAGCAAGATGTTCCCACAGCTTCTTCCAGAAAGACTGCTGGAGCTACATGCATTGCAAAAAATGTACAAGAGTGAAAAGCAGATCTGCACGTCACTAAAAGCAGAATTAATCCATTAAACCTTCAAAAACTACTTTAACACCCACATACACACTGATTAATCTCACTTCACAGCTAATTAAACATTAAACATTTACATAATTAAAACAACCCTTTCACTGAGAGAGACAGAGCCAGACAGACAAACACAGAAAAAGTAGGGCTACAAACTCAAACAACTCCAGTGAGATTTCAAAAATTACTCATATTACTCAGTGGAATAAATTATTAAATTATTATTATTGTTATTATTTAGTAGTAGTAGTAGTAAGTATTAGTAATTTGCTGTGTCTGTTATTAACAATATGGGAGGAAAACAACTTTACTGGCCTGAAATATAATTAAGTAATGTTATAACCACATCCTGGGAGTTTTAGAATCAGTACCTAAGGTGTCCCCCAGGGGTCAGTACTGAGGCCAAGCTACTCAGACCGTATTCTGAGTCAGGAAGACATGCAGTCTTACCTAAATGTAAGGTTTGTTGTGTGTGTGTGTGTGTGTGTGTGTGTGTGTGTGTGTATGTATATATTACTGACAGAAAATCTATCAAAGCACAAAGACAACACACCAATGTATGCATAGGTTTGCTAACGCTAACATTAGCACTGCACCCCTACATTGTTTGTTTATGATGGCTGAAGCTAGACTAACACACTGCCATCTAGTGGCTGTGGGTTAAAACACAACATCAAACTAATTGGATTTTCAGTGTTAGCAACTTTGGGAAAGTTTAAATCAAATCCTTATTTGCCAAAAAGACTATGAATAAAAACAGCACAGAACTGGATGCATAAGAAGTAAATTCTAAAAATCAATTAGAAAAAAAATAAATCTTTAAAAACAAAATAGCAAGAATCTACATTTATTTAGAATTTAACTTGCATGTAGGTTTGTAAGTACAGTACAGTGACACTGCCATATTTTCTCAGGATTAATAAAGTGTTATCTTAATTTGCTGTTTTTCATGTTAATGTTCGGCGTATATAAAGCCAATCAGTTCTCTTTTTACAGTAAAGCACGTCAGCAATTCATAGATTCATAAAGTCTGTCCTCAGATCAGGGTTTAGTAGGACGTCTGCACTAAAGGACTTGAGTCTGCAGCCCTGAAACTGAAGCACATGCAGAAATGAAGTGGATGAGACACTTTTACAAACCGCTGCCTGATTGAGGGAAGCATTGCCAACATCAAGGAAGTGAGGAGAGGAAGAAGAGGAAGGAGGGAGGGACGAGAACAGGAAGAGACAAAACAGAGGATTAGAAATTAGAAATTATAGGGACCCAGCAACTCGCGGACCACCTAGAGTCCTCGGACAAATGGGGAAAAATAAAAACCACAGATGAAGAAAGTTCTGACGCAGAATTTCACAGAAAATAAAATCAAAATGATCTTCCTCTTAAATTAAACATGGATGATACTAACTGCACGGGGACAACAAGACCAACTTCATTAATAAACAGAAAACCACCAATAACCAGTATAACCAGTATAACCAGAAAGAAATCCAACACAGACGTCGACGCAAAGTTTACTATAAAGACCTAAAATTTAAGTTTTAACAGAAATATAACTAAACTACAGTAACTAAGAAAATATTAGTCACAAAATTTGCTTTAAAGGATTACGTTCAGCTTACTTGTTTTCTTCCCTTTATCTTAAAAAATCTTAAAAAAAGACCAAATAAATAAAAAAGGTAAGAGCGAGTCCTCAGTGAATAGGAGCAAATTGAGGCAAGCAGCTAAAAACTAAATATTACTTTTAATTTTGAAAAAAAAAAAAAAACAAAAAAAAAACATTCCATCAAAAATGTAACAGCAGTGCTGAAATATTTCTTGTTCTGTGTTAAAAATATATATATTGTTTTTTTTTTTAAACCTTAAACGATATGTACAATGACTTTAAACGAAGTGCCACTCATTTAGGACTCACTCTGGAGCTCCTCAAACCATATTCGACACTATAGACTGAGTTATTATTCCTAAATTTAGGATTTTGTTTTTAAAATAAAAGTTAAGTTAGAGTAAAAGCTGCATTACAGACTAACCAACACCGGTTCTCTGGGTGTGAGCATCACGGAGGTGAGCAGAAGCTTCTCTGCACCATTCTTACATGTTTCTACAATATAAGGAAAGCAGGAAGTGCTGGACCACGATAAGGAAGGTATCTGTAAAATAATTTAGTTATATAAACACTAATAAACAATAATAAATAATACCTGACTCTCCGAAGTCTCCTTTACTTCTTTCAGCTGGTCCAGAGCAGAAGAACCTGCTGAAACAGGCGTCGTCAGTACTAGTTTGGAATCATGTTCAGTGTAAAGCATAACAACCAGGTTCTGCACACATGACCCGTCAGATTCCCTCCGAGAGACACTGCGGTCCGAATCAGATTTTAATAATAGATTTTAATAATGTTTATGATGTAGGTGAAGGTGAGAGTGCAGCCGACAGGAACACCTGGAAGTCATCTGTTTGAGCAAACTCTTCAGACAGGTACCTGAGGGGACGTCTCCGGGGGTCCCAGCTCGCGCTTCAGCTAAGCTCCTTTCCAGAGCGCGCACTCGGTCCTGCAGCTGAACCTTCTCACTTTCTAAAGACTTCAGACTGGACTGCAGCGTCTTTGCTGAAGAACTGTCCCCACGAAGCACTAATACCTAACCAGAGGAGTGGAGTTCAAAACAAATAAACAAACAAACAAACTTTTAGACAAACAAGTTCATTGAACGTACTGATTTACAACACTGTACTTCAGTTATTACTGGTTATTACTCAGGTTAACAGACAGAAGTGGGTGGGGGAGGGGGGTGCAGGTGAACCTCATTGAGTGTAAAGTGAAAGTGTGTTAAGTTTTTTTTTCACTGTCGCAGCAATAAAATTTCTCTCCGTTTGTGATTATTTTAATTTAATCTTTAATTTAAAAAACTACAGCATCTTTTTACTTTGTGGTAACCAAGTAAAAAGTTACATTTCTAACATTTAGGACTTTATTCTGACACCTGCACTTTACATTTAAATTAAATTAATAGAATTAATTAAATAAAGTCAGTATCATTTCTGTATAAAGGTAATAAGTCACCAGAGGCGTATATCACAGCAACGAAACCTACACCTGTATAAACGTGTGATGGGGTGATTACTGTATTACATAGTGATCAGTGAATTTGCAGAGTTTGGAAGGTTTGGATATACAGGTTACTGGTCACCTTTTTCCACAGCAGGTAAAACAAACACCTACTTTCTAAAAAACTCTTACAAGATACTCCTAAACTAGTAAAGATACAAACCTACGATTCTGACCCAATGACAATGTGGCAAAAATAAAATATGTTTATAATATTTATAATTTTTTTAGACATCTGATCAGTTGGAACACAGAAAAGGAGAAAAATGGACGGATGGATGGATGATAGATAAACTCATTTTAATATTTCATAGCAACGCTGGACCAGATTAAAGCGCTTTCTGGAATAATAAGTGTGTGATTACCTACAAACAGATCTTACCTCGTTCCTCAGCGTCTCCAGCTCTCGCTCCTTCTCTAAGATCAAGGCACTGTTTTTATGGATGGATTGTTGTAACGCAACTTTCTCCTTATCTGATTCGCTCTTCAAGGCCTGTTCCCTGGTCACACGGAGAACCACAGAAATAACATCATGACATGGAAATAATCTGTGTACTGGTCTAACAGTTTATAAACATATTACAATCAAAACATTTCACTACAGCAGTCAGGATCTGTTTATACAGAACCAAAAGCATGATTTATACTGACTGTCAGCTGCTCATCAGTGACTTAGAAGTGAAGTAAAACAGATGTGTAGACATTAAAAATAATTTTAACCATGTCTGATTTAATACGGCAGCAAAATATTTAGAATTCAATCAATCAGTCACGTTAACATTAGTATGGAATATCAGGATATTATGTTTAGTGATACTGTATCGATTCTCAAAATACACAGTACTGATACAGCGATTCCTGGCAGACAGTGACTGCCACTAGATGGCAGTGCTGTAATTCATTTTCAGCTCCACTCCAACATTAACAAGCAGCACAAGGACGCAGTGCTATTATAAACATTGATAAACCTGTTCATACAGTGGTGTGTTTTAATAGTAGGATTAGAAAAAAATAGCAAAACATTGCTTTGGTTGCAGTTCTTGCCGATACACAGCCCTAGTAAACAGTCTGAAGAATAAGAACACATGTAGAGACAAACGAGTCTGCTGGGGTTGGTTTTAGCTCATTAGCTCATCTGAGAGATTCTGCATTACGCTACTCCTCTGACTGTTTCCTTCAGCTATTCCTGTTTCCGTGACTACAGTGACCCTGACCATGTGCCACCCATTTATCAGAGCTGTCTGTGTAAACAGTGACCGTAACCAATACACAGATTTAAACACAGTGAGGGCACCAACCATGCATTCAGTGTACAACACATAGGTGTTGCATAACATATTGACCACTAGGTGGTGATTCAAGCTGCATCCCATCAGAATCAGCTATAATCCTGTCTGCTGACCACGGTGTGATCTGATTTTCAGCCAGAATAAAAGAACCAGACTAGCATGCAGATCTTCTCCCATCAAATTTGTATATTTAGTCTGTATCTAATCATCTTAACTGCACCAACAGGAATGAAAGCTGAGATTAAGACTAAAGATAATTTCTAAAGTCCAAAGAAAAACAAGAATCTCCAAAATGGCAACTTTACAGAAGAGATCAAAAACTGTCTTCAATTTTAATGCAAGTCAGTGGAACCAGATTTTTTTCCAAGCTATTTCAGAGCATTTCTATTGGTCCATCCGTCATCAAATATTTACACAATGTAAACAACAGCTGCTGCAGCAGAAAAACAAAAATCAACAAAAACGGAGACACACACATCTCTTTGGACAGTGACGCGATTCAACATCACTTTTCAGTTTCAGAACAAATTAAATAAATTAAAATTAAATAAAAATAAAGTTTTAAAGAGTTCTAAAATGTAATGGGAGCGTATCATGCAGGTATATGAGAAGTATTGTTGTTAGAACAGCTACCACTTTTATAAACACAGATCAGCCAGAACATTATGACCAGCTGTTTGTTGGTCCTCTTTGTGCCATCAAAACAGCTCCAACCTGCCAAGCCATGGACTCCACAAGAACTATAATGCTGAAGTTACAGGAGTTGTGAGGTGGAGCCACTAAGAATTGGATTTGCTGTACAAGCACATTCCACAGATGTTCAATCAGACTGAGACCTGGGAAACATACAGGCCTGAACCAGCTTGTCTTTCTATCTACCATGCAATCTCAACAAAATGGGCACGCACAGTTGGTCACCTTGATGTATAATCTATATATATATAGATAATTACTGTATGGGTTATTATGTTTCATCTGGCAACAAGTTATTTAACCCTAACTGATGCAGTGAGCACTTTTTATCTGTTAAACAATCATGTAAATAGACACGTCCTGTGGTCGTGGAGATGTTTATCTGTTTCAGAAGAGTCTAATTATAGGCATCAAGCAGAGACAACATCTAAGGAGACTGCTGAAGCTACTGAACTCTGGTTCAGAACTTTCCAGATCATTAATAAAGAGTGGAAGAGTCAACCTCCAGGAAGGAATGTGGTCGTAAAACAATCCTGAATGTTCTGGGAATGTGATAAACTACAATGATGGTATCAAGGACATTTTGGGATAACCAATCCCCAAAAAAAGCAAAGATTTTACTGATAGTTATAGCAACATCCATAGTACTAAAGGTCTCTGTGTTCTTAACGGAAGAAAAACAATATGTTTATAAAATGATAAATAGATAAATAATAATAACAGTAATATTGTCAGAATGAACTCAGAGTATACAAATATTAAAAGATTATTAAAGTGTGTTAAAGATTGCAATATGTTTACAGTTCTTTTTTTTCCAGTTTATTCATCCTTGTTTGTTTCTGTCCATTTGCTCCAGTTATTATCAAATATTATTCCCCTCAGTCGAAGCTGGTAAGTCATTTTTTCCAAGTCAAAGAATTTCTACCCATTGTTCAAAAGGGGGTCCGATTTGCCCCAATTTCACGTTATTGCTTTTTTGCTTGCTATTATTTGTATTTGAGTATTTAGTTCTTTACAATGTTATTTGTGCATATTGTGAAAAAAAATCTAAATAAACACTTAAATATCAAAAAACAAAAAAACAACACAGTCGTGAATGATGATCAGCGATCACTTAAACGTTTGATGAAATCGAATCGTAGAAGAACAGCAGTGGAGCTCAGAGTCGTGTTTAACAGTGACAGTAAGAGTACTTACACACTCACACGAAGGGAACTCGAGGGATTGGGACTAAACCGCTGTGCAGTCTTAAGAAGACCACTGATCAGTGAGGCTAACCAACAAACACAGCTTTAATCTGCTAGAGAGCATAAAGATCAGACTCTGGAGTGATGGAAGAAGGTCATGTGGTCTGATGAGTCCAGATTCACTCTGCTCCAGAGTGATGGACCTCAGGGTAAGAACAGAGGCGGCTGAAGTGATGACCCCTCATGCCTAGTGCCTACCGTACAAGCCTGTGGTGGAAGTGCTAAGATCTGGGGTTGCAGAAGCTTGTGGAAACGAGGCCACAGCGAACGAACGCCGTAATCAAAGCTAAAGGTGGTCCAACCAAATATTAGAGGGCGTGATCGTATTTTTGGCCAGCTAGTGTACTAAGCATGATTGGGGGGCTGAACAGAATATTAGGACGTAGTTAAGCTGCTCTTCTTAATCATTTAATAAGATTTTTCTCATAAAATCAGGGATTACTTCAGTAGAATAAAAAAAAACATGGTCTAAATAATAAACAGCTGCAGTACACATGAACCTAATCTCACCCAATCTAAACGACAACTCAAAATCAAACGTCTATTAAAGAACATACGGTTCTTATTAGTACGAGGAGCTAAATTAGAATTAAGCAAAGCACAAATGGAAAAAAAGAAACTTAACCTGGTGGAATTTCTTGCGTCCAAAACCAATTTAGGACTAGATCATCAGAGATGATGAGACAAGCTTATATATGGAACAACAACAACAACAACAACCATCACCCAACAAACAAAGAAGTTCCTGCTCTCACCTCTTTTCCTTGTCCTTCAACTGACTCTGGAGGCTTTCCAGTTCTTTCTTGAGCTGCAGAGAAGGAACACATGATGAGGGTCTCATTTCCATCAAAGCATCAAATAAAAATGACAAATTCTACCATCAAATAATAAAACCAGCGGTATTTACTGCAAAGGCTAAGAAACACCTGAACGACGCAACACACCGGCTCTCACTCAAACACCTAAAATTAATGTACAGTGGTGTAGTGGTCAGTATGGTGGTGTAGTGGTTAGTATGGTGGTGTAGTGGTTAGTATGGTGGTGTAGTGGTTAGTATGGTGGTGTAGTGGTTAGTATGGTGGTGTAGTGGTTAGTATGGTGGTGTAGTGGTTAGTATGGTGGTGTAGTGGTTAGTATGGTGGTGTAGTGGTCAGTATGGTGGTGTAGTGGTCAGTATGGTGGTGTAGTGGTTAGTATGGTGGTGTAGTGGTCAGTATGGTGGTGTAGTGGTTAGTATGGTGGTGTAGTGGTTAGTATGGTGGTGTAGTGGTTAGTATGGTGGTGTAGTGGTTAGTATGGTGGTGTAGTGGTTAGTATGGTGGTGTAGTGGTTAGTATGGTGGTGTAGAGGTTAGTATGGTGGTGTAGTGGTTAGTATGGTGGTGTAGTGGTCAGTATGGTGGTGTAGTGGTTAGTATGGTGGTGTAGTGGTTAGTATGGTGGTGTAGTGGTTAGTATGGTGGTGTAGTGGTTAGTATGGTGGTGTAGTGGTCAGTATGGTGGTGTAGTGGTCAGTATGGTGGTGTAGTGGTTAGTATGGTGGTGTAGTGGTTAGTATGGTGGTGTAGTGGTTAGTACGGTGGTGTAGTGGTTAGTACGGTGGTGTAGTGGTTAGTACGGTGGTGTAGTGGTTAGTATAGTGGTGTAGTGGTTAGTATAGTGGTGTAGTGGTTAGTATAGTGGTGTAGTGGTCAGTATGGTGGTGTAGTGGTTAGTATGGTGGTGTAGTGGTCAGTATGGTGGTGTAGTGGTTAGTATAGTGGTGTAGTGGTTAGTATGGTGGTGTAGTGGTTAGTATGGTGGTGTAGTGGTTAGTACGATGGTGTAGTGGTTAGTACGGTGGTGTAGTGGTTAGTATGGTGGTGTAGTGGTTAGTATGGTGGTGTAGTGGTTAGTACGGTGGTGTAGTGGTTAGTACGGTGGTGTAGTGGTTAGTATGGTGGTGTAGTGGTTAGTACGGTGGTGTAGTGGTCAGTACGGTGGTGTAGTGGTTAGTACGGTGGTGTAGTGGTTAGTATGGTGGTGTAGTGGTTAGTACGGTGGTGTAGTGGTCAGTACGGTGGTGTAGTGGTTAGTATGGTGGTGTAGTGGTTAGTATGGTGGTGTAGTGGTTAGTATGGTGGTGTAGTGGTCAGTATGGTGGTGTAGTGGTTAGTAAGGTGGTGTAGTGGTCAGTATGGTGGTGTAGTGGTTAGTAAGGTGGTGTAGTGGTTAGTATGGTGGTGTAGTGGTTAGTATGGTGGTGTAGTGGTTAGTATGGTGGTGTAGTGGTTAGTATGGTGGTGTAGTGGTTAGTATGGTGGTGTAGTGGTCAGTATGGTGGTGTAGTGGTCAGTATGGTGGTGTAGTGGTCAGTATGGTGGTGTAGTGGTTAGTATGGTGGTGTAGTGGTTAGTACGGTGGTGTAGTGGTTAGTATGGTGGTGTAGTGGTCAGTATGGTGGTGTAGTGGTCAGTATGGTGGTGTAGTGGTTAGTACGGTGGTGTAGTGGTTAGTACGGTGGTGTAAGGTGGTGCGCTCATCAACATACTTTTTGGTTGCTGTTGTTGTTCTTCTGGCTGCTGGAAAGTTCTTCCACCAGTTGAAGCTTCTCCTTCGTCACTGCTTCGACGGCCAGGACGTTTTCAGACGCTGCCTTTTTCAGCTCCTCACTACGAGAGCGTGTACAGGAAACGATTAGAGACACAAAGAGAGACATTAGTTTAATGTCAAAGGTATCAAAATATATAAGATTTTACAAGAAGTCGTACTCTCGACTTGCACTAACGGAATATTAGAACATTATAAGTGCTTTGAGCTTCAGACTGTAAACATTAAACATGATGAGCTTTCTTTAAGAAAACAAACAAGTTGACATGCTGATTCCAATAATCTGAAAACAGCTATTTATTATCTGATTATTGGTCAGAAGGATAATCAGACGAGCTGGCAATCAGGTATGTTAGTAAGTTTCTTAATAACAAACTGTTTCACATGAAGCTGGGCCGCATTACCTGCTTTACATCTCAGTGATGGATATATAGTTAATCAGTCAATCAATTAATTAGTGAACTTCAAAGAGACCAGAACTACAAATACTCACATTTCTTTACAAAGACTGTTGATCCTCTCGTTTGCAGATTTCAGCTGGTCTTTGGATTTGGTCAGCTCCTCTTGGTGCTGAGAGTTCTGTTCAGTCAAACTGTTCAGCTGCGTCAGTGAAAAACAACAATTTACCCCAAAGACAACAACATTCCTACAATAAAGACGGACACTGATTTAATTCATTAACACAAACGGTGTCTGGTAAAGGGAACCCCGGCTGCTAACACACCTAAGCCTTATTATGGTGTACTGACTCTTATTATTAGGACAGGTTGTTAAAAATCACTAAAAGTATCAGATTTATATGATTTTGTGTAAAATCCGCTGCACGTGGGTCTCCATTGTTGTATCTACTGACGTGATCAGCGGGTTGTGACGTCAAATGGTTGCAGTAACCGGCCGTCACGCTCGAGCACAGCTAGCTAAACATGCTACTGTTCAGTCTTTACAGTTTGAACTAGAACTCAACATTTCTGACATCAGCGGTGACATCACACACCACGTTAGTGTAAATGGTGAACAGAGAGGGTGGAGGAGAGAGTGACACAGTGCTGGAGTTGTTGTGAAGCTGTGTGTTGGTGTTGACGGAGAAGGAGAGTGTCTGTTAAAGGAGCTCCGCTTTCTAGCAGGAAACATTCACACTCAGTAAACAGCTAGATACACTGAATGGGAGTGTCTCTGAGCTTCACACTCCTTTATTAGTGAGTAGTATGTTCACTACTAAGACTGTACTTTCACCTTCAGGATCCACAAACGAGGAGAAGCAGCTGACGCTAACGCTAAACGTTCTCAGGAGAGAGTCCAGCTCATGTTCACGTTCACGGTTCTTCTCGCGGTTCTCCATAATCTGGAGCTTCTGGACTTCCTGTGTGGAGAAACTGTGGCACTGCATTGTGTTTTAGTCTAAACTTAAAACCAACAGCCTCCGTCAAGTCTCTCACCAGTGGTGGTCTACTGAACCACTCCAACTCATCCAGACTGAAGTGAGGAGAGCAGAGCGGGGGTCTTTGGGTAGCTGTGTTGGTCCACACGCTGCTTCACTAACTATTCTCCTTGTTTATGTTTGTGAAGCTGTTTAGACTAATATCAGTCTTCACACTGCCTTTCACTGAAACATCAACACAATGTACATGGTTTTCTTTAAGCTAGTTAGTAACTAACACTCACTCCTTCACACCACAGTCCAGTTCAGACCTGAAACCATCTGACCTCATCTACCCAGCAGGCATTGCACGTCAGAAATAATGTCTGTGTCCGTATGTTACATATTTAGAATAAAAGAGTTAATTTATAAATAAATCTGATACTTTTGTGATTTTTTACAACATTTCTTAATAATTTAGAGTGTTACACCATATTAAGGCTTACAAGTGTTACCAGCCGGGGTTCCCGTTAAAACAAAAACAAACAAATCTTTAAATGGAACTGATATCCTGTGACTGACAAACTCTCCAAAATTTCTGAATAAATAATAACTACATATTAGACTTTCTTAGAATGTCACTGTAACACCGCAGCTTGTTCGCTTGATTGTAGTAAGAATGCTATAAGTATTGGGACACCTGCGGAAGCTTTCATGGCCCTCATTCTAAATCTACAGGCACTAATATCAAGTTGTTCTAACTTTGCAGTTGTAACAGCTTCCACTCCTCTGGGAACTTCCTACAGGATTCTGGAGTGTCTGTGGGAAGAAGGAGATGTTGGGCGAGAGGCTCTCCATTGTAGTTCATTCTAAACATGCTGGACAGGGTTGAGGTCAGGACTCTGTGTGGGTCTGTTAAGTTCTTCAACACTGAACTCATCAAACCAGCCTGTATGGAGCTGCTACACTGGGAGTGGGGACAGCTCCAAACTGCTCCCACAAAGCTAGAAGTGTCCAGAATGTCTTGGGTTTTTCCCTTCACTGAAACTGAGGGTCCTCATCCCACCCCTGAAAAACACCCCCATTTGGTCTGAGTTTCTGCGATTCCTAAACACTTCCAGTGTTCAATAAAACTCTTACAGCTGATGGAGAAAATCTAGGAGGGAAGAAATTTCACTAACTGACTTCTAAGTGGATCCTGTTAGAGACCACGCTGGAGTTCAGTGAGCTCTTCAGAACCTCACACTCTTTCACTAATGTGCATAAAGACAGACTGCATGACTAGCTGCCTGATTATACACACCCGTGCCAATGGGGCTGAACCAAACACCTGAACTTGGTGAATAAGAGGCGTGTCCTAGTACTTCTGTCCAGCTCTGTTTATTTTCTCGTTTGTAAAGCACTTTGAATGGGTGCAGTGATTAAAAGGTGATCAGTCCAATCAGTCCACCAGGATCTGGCCTTGAACCCCCTCACTGACCTGACTCTGCATTTCCTGTTTGGTGTTTCTGAACTCCTGGACTAGAGTCTCTGCCTCCGCCGTCTTCTTTTGCAAGGCAAGCTTCTCCTCGGTCAGCCTCTCCACGGCCTGTGCAGTCTGACCAGCGCTCTCTGCAGCCTAGAACACATCGTTAGAGAAGCAGAGTTAACGAACGGTTACAGGAAGGAGTGGGACGCTTCAGGAAGGGTCTGTTCGCAGAGCCGTACTTACACCAGCAGTTTAAGGCCAGACAGCGCGAGTGGGCTGTACACGTATGTAGACAGAGACCGCTGAGCCGCTTTTTGTGCTGCCGTGCAGTTTATTATCCAGGAAGGGATTTATTTATTTATTTATTTATTTATTTATTTATTATTTATTAAATTACAGGATTAAGGTTATAGACCTACTCGTCTGATTTTGGGGTGTCAGGACAACACAGAACCTAAAGCTTAACGTTCTATTCAGTTTAGTCTGTTTTATTCCTGCATGTCGTGTAAGTGAACGAAGTAAATCCTACATATTAGTGAAGCCAAATATCAACCCTGAGGTTAAAATCAAGGGTAACCGGACCTGCTCACGGCCAGAACCAGAGAACATCACCTGTGACCCGTCACACCCTGGACATCACCGGTTCCAGTCAGTTGAGGATCAAGACCTCCAGACTTCAGAGAAGCTTCTTCCCACACGCCATCACACTCTGAACAGCTGAACATCACACACTACATTCTGAATACAGTCTACTACATACATACATCCATATCCAGATGTTCTCTCACTCTTCTTTCTCTGTACAGTCTACTACATACACACATCCATATCCAGATGTTCTCTCACTCTTCTTTCTCTGTACAGTCTACTACATACATACATCCATATCCAGATGTTCTCTCACTCTTCTTTCTCTGTACAGTCTACTACATACACACATCCATATCCAGATGTTCTCTCACTCTTCTTTCTCTGTACAGTCTACTACATACACACATCCATATCCAGATGTTCTCTCACTCTTCTTTCTCTGTACAGTCTACTACATACATACATCCATATCCAGATGTTCTCTCACTCTTAACAGCACTGTGTGCTTGCTGTGATATTACTGTTATGTAAACTGTCAGACTGAATATAACGTTAATCTTTAGGTTAAAACTAACTTTCTTTTAACCGTGTTTGCTGAGCTATGTGTGAAATCTATATACCCTGGGTAACTGGTTTTAGCCCAAAGCTTAAAATATAACATTAAAAATACAATCAAAAGTCTCACCCTTTTATTTTAGAAATTAAAGGAAAAAGACGTATCTGAATAGCAGAGCACAACAGAGTGCTGTCCCTGGTGCTGAACTGTACCTTCAGATCACTGAACATGGTGTTCAATGTGGTTGTTGTTGAAACTTTCTTTGTTGATAACATTTGAACCACATAAAATATTACAAAACTGATTACATCAATCGATTTCTGATCAGTTCTGGTCTTCTTTGATCTGTTACACAACTACCTTCCCACCGGAAAAACTTGCCCTTGATCCCATATCGCGGCTTTTAAGTTGGTGACCATTAGGGGTGTGTTTAAAAAAAATTGATTTTTCGATTCAAATCGATCTTCATTTGAATAATCCGATATCAATTTGTATAAACCTGAGATTGACCTTTACAATTAGCATTGGATTCAGAAACCATGAAGGTATATAAACATATAAACACTAATGTTTTTAGTAATGGTAGGTTCCTTGTACATTTACCACATTAGTTCTCTGAAAATCTCTTTTCATATTCAAACAAAACATATTATTGTAACTGAAATATACCTAAAAGAATTAATCTTGAATCGAATCGGAAATCTAATTGAATTGGGACCTTGTGAATCGGGATCGAATCGATCTGGGAAATCAGTGGCGATACCCAGTCCTAGTGACCATGTTTGAGACATAGCCTAAAAGATAGGCCCACTCACCCGTTACTTGCTCAGGTGTTCAGATATGTCATTTTCACTTTCTATTCTAAAATAAAAGGGTGTCCTGAGACTTTTGACTCACTCTTATATCAGAAATCCTGTTAAGACAGTGGTCGGTGCATGCGCTGATGTCACAGTCTTGAAACTGCAGGTGTGAATCTGCGGCTCTGCAGGCAGACAGTATTATTTTTCTGGTTCTAGTTCTGAGTTTTAGGGCCTGAAACCTGAGAATTTGAAACAATGCAATTTCTGCAACTGCTTCAACTCAGACTTCCACCCAGTACTCCAGCCGAGGACTAACTAGCGGCCTAACTAGCGGCCTAACTAGCGGTCACATAGATTACACAGGTTAATAGAATTCTACAGGTTACTGTTTTCAGTCATGCTTTTTTTAAAGAAGCTTCAGAAAAGAGAATGAACTTGACTTTTCATTTTCAGTTCCGAAACTTAAAACAGAGTCTGGTCCAAGTGTTTAATTACGCAGTGAATTAATTAATCATGCAAAGATCTCACCTGCTATAATAAAATTAAATCAATCAATCAATTAATCATGTTAGCACACAAGAGACAGATTACTGAAGGTTAAAATGCAGACCAGGATTTTATATTTCTTTTTCTGGATACACTGTAAAACCCAAACTTCTTAATTTAGAGCCTGCTCTGGCAGGTATACGCTCATTTACATATTTACATATATAGATATTTACATATATACATATATACATATATACATATTTAATTCACTGTGCAACAACCAGCAGTGCTGTTCAGCTGGCCTCAGTTAAAACCCCAACTCTGCATTTGTAACAAAACCAGAACTTTAGAGTCATGAACAGTTAATTAGTGCACTAATTAAGGGTGATGGAGTGATTAGGACAAACAAGCCTGTTAGCGTGCAGAAAGCAACCCCAAGTCTAAGAGCGGTGTGATGGTTAGTAGATCTGAGGAGTTTGTTAGTGCCAGAATACCTCAAGCTGCTTTGACAGAACACTTTTATTTTGGGCCTCGAGTCGAGTCACCAAAGACTTGGCCTCTTCCTGTTCGACCTGCAGAGCATCCCTCTGAGCCTGAGCTGCAGCCAGGTCTGAAGCCATCTCCTCCTGTGCCTTGGATAAAAGGGTCACCTGCGTTTCTGCAGCTTTCTGTTTCTCCTCCAATTCAACGTGGTCACTCTGAAGCTGTTGCAGACGCTCCTCCAACTCGAGCTGCGACCGCTTCATCTCCTCTAGCTTCGTCTCATAGCCCGAGCACTTATCGCTGCTTGTATCCAGGCTGAGACGTAGAGAGAGGACCTCTTTCTCCAGAGAACCACGCGAGGCTTCCAGTTCCCCCTTTTCTCTAAGAAGGGAAGCGGTTTTCGTCTCCAGCTCCTCGATTTTGGAAGCAAGCAGGTCTTTTGCGACAACCATGTCTGATCTATTCTCCTCACTTTTCTGCTCTTGGGCTTTTAATGCCTCAACTTCTTTGGCAAGCAAAGTCTTCTCTTCGTTGACCTTCTGCAGGACAGAGAACATGTCCTCAAGGTTTTGAATACAGCAAGCAGAACTCTGGGGAGCATCCAGAGCCTCCAAACTAGCTAGATCTTTCCTCTCTGGACACAAACCTTTAACAGAGTTCCGTAACTCTTCTACTTTGGTGATCAGTAACTGCTGCTCCAGTCCTGTTTTCTCGTTTTCAGACCTAATAGATTGGATTTCAGCATTTAACTTGGACTGCACTTCCAGGAGACTGACCTTTTCCTGGTCACCGGTATTGATCCTTTGCAGAAGCTCTTCAACCTCCTTAGAGAGATTTTCCTTAAGAGCAGACAAGTCATCCTTATCCTTCTCCAGAGTTTGCTGATGAGCTTCCAAGGAATTCCTGGCCTCGGAAAGAGATTTGTTCTGATCAGTGAGGGACTCAACTTGCTGGAGCAGACCACTGTTTGTCTTCTGCAGCTTCTCCAGGACCTGGTTTAACTCTGTTTGCTGGGAAAGGCGGGACTCTTTATCCTTTGTGAATGTGTCAATGTTCTGGGAAAGCTCCTGCTTCACATGATCCAAGCTGAGCTGCAACCTCTGATTCTCCTCAACAGCGCCACTTCTGGCTTTCTCCAGTGACTCCACCTCGGAATTCTTCTTCTCAAGGACGTCCTGCAAACTGACAACTTCTTGAGTCAATCTCGTCTTCTCTGAACTCATCTGCTCCTGAACCTGCTTCAGGTTCTCCAGATCGGATTCCAAGCTAGTTTTCTTAGTTTGCAACTCAGCATTTGCCATCAAAGAGCTCTTCAGGTCATCGTTTACTCGGACCAAGTCTGCTGTTAGCTGCTCTCGCTCCTTCAGGAGAGATGCCTTCTCAGATATTTCCGTTTCATGCTTCTCCTTCAAGCTACTGAGCTGCTGTTCCAAAAGCTGAACTTCATTGTTTTTCTTTTCAAGATCGGATGTCAGGCGTTTGGTCTCTTCTTGGAAGCTGAGAAGGGTTTTCTCGGTCTCGGAGACCTTCCCATTAAGGATTTGCTTCTCTTGGGCAAAAGCTTCGGAACTGAGCTGGATCTTCTCGTTGGCAGCCTTGGTCCCCTCTTCACTGAGACGCAGCTTTTCAACCAGAGCTTCTACCTCTTTGCTGAGCGTTTGATTCTCCGAGTGCATCTTCCTTTGGATTTCAAGGAGATCTTCCTTCTCTTGCACAAGCATGAGTCTCTCAGAGTCTGTAATTTCCCTACTAGTCTTCAGTTCCTCGAGCATCCGTGCCAAGCTGTCCTTGGAAGCTTGAAGCTCAACATGATCCTTGCTGGACTGTTCCAAGGCTGTCTTTGTCGACTGAAGCTGCTTCTGAAGCTCTGCATTCTCAGCAACCAGACACTCTTTATCTGAGATGGTGGAACTGAGACTTGCTGAGATCTTCTCGTTCTCACCGTGGAGGAAATCAGTTTCAGCCTGCAGCTTTGCATTATGGGACGAGAGATCCTGTTTCTCAGACTGCAGCACTGACTGAAGCTCTTCACTCTTTGCACAGAGTGATCTAACGGACTCTAGTTCCTCCTTGCAGCGCTCCAGCTCCTCCTGGATTCTGTTCCTTTCAGCACAGACCTCCTCGTGTTTCTGCGATAACTGGGCAACACTTGCTTCCTGGAGCTGAATCTCCTGCTGATGCTTCAATACAGCTTCTTGTCTCTCAGCATTAACCTTCTCAAGATCTTTGACCTGCGTCAAACGTTTGGCTTCCATCTCCTTCAGAACTGCATTCCCAGCCTTCACTTCTTCCAGATCTTTTATTATCTTCTGCATCTCCAGGGAAAGCTCTTCTTTCTCAGTGGTGACAGCAGACTTCTCCTCCTGCAGCTTCTGGCTGGTGGACGTCAGTTCTTTCATTTCAAGTCTAAGCTGTTCACTAAGGGCTGTCAGGTCCTTGTTTTGGGAAGTAAGGTCCTCCTGAACCACCTCAAGACTGGATATCTTTACTTGTGAATCAGAAACCTGCTTCTCCACCTCCTCCTTCTGAGCATGAAGAACATCTCTCTCCTTAGACAGACGTTCAGACAACAACTTTAGATCCTTAACCTCAGAAGCAAGCTTCTCAGCCCCTTGCACGGAGAAAGCCAATTCAGCAGTGAGCGACTGAGTAAGGGGGGGAAAAAGAATAGGAAGGTTATGTTGATAAAAAAAAAAAAAGAAAAAGGAAGACACCCTACACGCCAAACAATGCACAAAGAACAAAGGAAAATAAGCACTTTAAAAATAAATAAATAAATAAATGAAAGGGGGATGTGGACTGTGCAGCAGATAAGATGCAAGGAAACAAATTCAAAGCATCCTGTAACATATCATCACTGTCCAAAGAAAAACATGCGTCTCCAGAAGGGCAACTTTACAGGACAGAATAAAAACTCTCTCTACTTTCAATGTATGTCAATGGAACCAGAAGTTTTTCCAAGCTATTTTGGAGCATTTCTATTGGTCCATTCAGACAATATAAACCACAGCTGTTGGGTAAGAATGATGTAGAAATATAAAAATCAACAAAAACGG
>CM038725.1:1042588-1082588 GCA_021613375.1 Megaleporinus macrocephalus | reverse complement strand
TTCCCAAGTCATTCCATTGGAAACCATAAGCCAGTATCTCACAGTATATAATCTATAACTGTAAACACTGCAGTGACTTCCTGTCACCGTATTCACTGAGAATTCTCTTTACAGTGAAAGTAACTGCAAATACCACAATTCTATCATCCTGAAACTAATAATCACTCTAATCAACAATAGAACTTCCCTTCTTTTCTCCCTTCTGTCTTTATACACCTGTTCACACTTACCTGAACCTTTTCTTTCAGAACCACCATCTCTGCTACCTCCCCTTGGAGCTTTTGGCACTTCTCCTCAGAGACCTGCAGCTGCTGCTTTGCTGTTTCAGCCTGACTGCGAAGCTCCTGGAGCTCTTTCGAGTGCTTCTCTAAGGCACTGGCCAGTTCCTTCTCTCCACACGCCCGAGTTTCCTGAACTTTAGCTTGAGTCTCCTGGACAGTCTTCTCCTGCACAGCAAGGAATACAGCAAACACATGAACCTGTTTCTCTGAACTGTCCTAGACGTTCGGCCGTGGTTTTAATTAGAGAGACGTTTTTACAGGTTGTTTGTAAATGACTAAGAAAGTATACAGAGAAACAGATGGACTACAGTCTGTAACTGGAGAAGTGCCTTTCCTGATGAAAACGCAGGATGGTTGCCCATAAACGACAAATAGAGGAGTGCAGGTCAGTGTGTCTGTGGATTAGAGCTTGGAGGATCTGCTCTGAGTCAGTGTATATGAATCAGTGTCTGTCAGTCGAGCAGAAGTTCAGTAGATTGGCGTGCAATTTTCTATCCTATTCATTCTCTATGGAGAAAATTCCAGAATTAATCTGTAGTTTTCCAGAATCCAGGCATCCGATCAAAAATCTGTACACAAGCTCAAATCACATAATCAGACCAGACCATCTGGAGCTGGAACACTTATATTCAGTGAAGATCTGACAGAAAGGAAAACACTAATATCAATATAGTTGCGCAACCATCAGTGTAGAACTACAGAGTTCTCCTACACGATCAGTGGAGCTGCTAAACTGGGAGGAGGTGGATTTAACGTTATTGATTCTCTGCACTCACCAGCTGTTTGATCTTCTCCTGAAGTGTGGAAACCTCTTCTTGATGTTTCTCTGTGGTGTCATTCATCTCCTGCTTGGCTCGAGTCTGCTCCTGCCGCCTGCTCTCCTCAGAGCGAGCTACTATCTCCTTCTGCTCCGAAAGCTGATTCTGAAGCTCCTCAAGTCTCCTGTGAGTAGAAACGAGGCGGAAGTGTGTTAATAAACAGAATCAACGTATAATCAATGTACAACACATGCAAGATACAATACGTTCACAATAAAACCATCTGTTCTGCATGAGTTTCTATATGTTCAATAGTTCAGTAAACACTTTATTATTAAATATTAATCAGTATTAATAGAGTAAGTAGTGCTTTTACACTTTATTATTAAATATTAATCAGTATTAATAGAGTAAGTAGTGCTTTTACACTTTATTATTAAACATTAATCAGTATTAATAGAGTAAGTAGTGCTTTTACACTTTATTATTAAATATTAATCAGTATTAATAGAGTAAGTAGTGCTTTTACACTTTATTATTAAATATTAATCAGTATTAATAGAGTAAGTAGTGCTTTTACACTTTATTATTAAATATTAATCAGTATTAATAGAGTAAGTAGTGCTTTTACACTTTATTATTAAATATTAATCAGTATTAATAGAGTAAGTAGTGCTTTTACACTTTATTATTAAATATTAATCAGTATTAGAGTAAGTGGAGCTTTTACACTATTATTAAATATTAATCAGTATTAATATAGTAAGTAGAGCTTTTACACTATTATTAAATATTAATCAGTATTAATAGAGTAAGTAGTGCTTTTACACTTTATTATTAAATATTAATCAGTATTAATAGAGTAAGTAGTGCTTTTACACTTTATTATTAAATATTAATCAGTATTAATAGAGTAAGTAGAACTTTTACACTTTATTATTAAATATTAATCAGTATTAATAGAGTAAGTAGAGCTTTTACACTTTATTATTAAATATTAATCAGTATTAATAGAGTAAGTAGTGCTTTTACACTTTATTGTTAAATATTAATCAGTATTAATAGAGTAAGTAGTGCTTTTACACTTTATTATTAAATATTAATCAGTATTAATAGAGTAAGTAGAACTTTTACACTTTATTATTAAATATTAATCAGTATTAATAGAGTAAGTAGTGCTTTTACACTTTATTATTAAATATTAATCAGTATTAATAGAGTAAGTAGTGCTTTTACACTTTATTATTAAATATTAATCAGTATTAATAGAGTAAGTAGTGTTTTACACTTTATTATTAAATATTAATCAGTATTAATAGAGTATGTAGAGCTTTTACACTTTATTATTAAATATTAATCAGTATTAATAGAGTAAGTAGTGCTTTTACACTTTATTATTAAATATTAATCAGTATTAATAGAGTAAGTAGAGCTTTTACACTTTATTATTAAATATTAATCAGTATTAATAGAGTAAGTAGTGCTTTTACACTTTATTATTAAATATTAATCAGTATTAATAGAGTAAGTAGAGCTTTTACACTTTATTATTAAATATTAATCAGTATTAATAAAGTAAGTAGTGCTTTTACACTTTATTATTAAATATTAATCAGTATTAATAGAGTAAGTAGTGTTTTACACTTTATTATTAAATATTAATCAGTATTAATAGAGTAAGTAGAGCTTTTACACTTTATTATTAAATATTAATCAGTATTAATAGAGTAAGTAGTGCTTTTACACTTTATTATTAAATATTAATCAGTATTAATAGAGTAAGTAGTGTTTTACACTTTATTATTAAATATTAATCAGTATTAATAGAGTAAGTAGTGCTTTTACACTTTATTATTAAATATTAATCAGTATTAATAGAGTAAGTAGAACTTTTACACTTTATTATTAAATATTAATCAGTATTAACAGAGTAAGTAGAGCTTTTACACTTTATTATTAAATATTAATCAGTATTAATAGAGTAAGTAGTGCTTTTACACTTTATTATTAAATATTAATCAGTATTAATAGAGTAAGTAGTGTTTTACACTTTATTATTAAATATTAATCAGTATTAATAGAGTAAGTAGAGCTTTTACACTTTATTATTAAATATTAATCAGTATTAATAGAGTAAGTAGTGCTTTTACACTTTATTATTAAATATTAATCAGTATTAATAGAGTAAGTAGTGTTTTACACTTTATTATTAAATATTAATCAGTATTAATAGAGTAAGTAGAGCTTTTTCAATACGTCAGTGTGTTTATTAACTCTTTCCAAGCTTCTCCTAAACAACCCAGTATTATTATCAGTTCTGATCTAATACCTGCTTTGACTGCTCAGTACTTCATTAAGATAAATCAAGAACTGAACACATTCATACAATGTCTGGGGCGTCCAGGAGAAATCTGGAACCTAACTTTGTTCTTCAAACTGGATCAAGATCTGATCTACTTCTCTCACAATAACATTCATGTTAGGGCTAAACAGCTCAAACAACTATCTCCACTGTCAGAACGATTATTTAGAAGTTTAAAGCAGCTGGAGATGTTCAGACCTGACTTTATATCGACCCCACACACAGTGAGGAAGACGTTCAACAGGCAGATGATTCTCCAAGTAGGACCACAGATGGAGATTTGTTGACCTTAGTTAGGTCTTGTGGTCAGAGCATTGTCCAAACTACAGTAAGACCCACCAACAGGACCACAGGTTGTTTAGAAAGGTTGCCAGAAGAAGCTTCTGCTTTCAGAAACTAACAACCTCAAACTCCCAGACAGTTTCTCAGGTGCTTCTGAAACGTTTGGACCATGTTATGTGGTCAGATGAGACCAAGAAGAGAAATAAATACCAGAGATGGACACAAAGATGACCCTGCAGGACAGCAGCCTCTCCCTGCTGTGAGGAACGGTGGTGGATCTGTGTCTTCTAAAGACTCTAAAGACCTTTACAATCTCAGTCCATCACATACCAGCAGAATTCAAACCAGATCCTGACGGCCAGGAAGCTTAAACTGGACCACGACAGAATCAAGGTTGATTATCTGGTGTTCCTACTGGTGAACGTACACTTAGTGTAAAAGTCTGATCTAATCAATATCAGATCAGACTTTTACACAGTCAGGCATGTATCTGAATGTCGTACCTCTCTTTCTGATTAAGATCCTCCACCATCTTGGACAGCTGAGCAGAGTCGTCTCCAGATGACTTCATCAGGTCACTGATATCATTTTCAAGCTTGGCTTTATCTTTAGTTAGCTGCTCGAGCTTCTCCTCATCTGCTTTTAATTTCATCTCCAGACCTGAAACAAACAAAACAAACAAACAAACAAACAAACAAACAAACAAGGTAAGACGTTTAAACAGAGAGGTTCAATCTGGTAATCGGATATACACTAAAAACCAGGATGAACATAATGAATATATACATGTATGATCTTAATCGCTTACCGGAGAGCTGGACCTTCAGCGCTTCTGACTCGGTGGAGAGAGACGTGCACTGATTCTCTTTCTTAGTAAGCGTTTCTTGTAACTCTGGAAAAATAAAGAAAAACAAACAAAAAGAGTAAATAAAAACACTAACCTACCAAAACAGACACACAGTACAGAAAAATGTATAGTGGATGTATGTTAGGTCAGGTTCTAATTTAGATTAACAGTAATATCTACAGTGTGAGTCAAAAGTATCAGGACTGTATTCAGAGCTGAAAGGAAAAATATCCGGACGCATCTGAATACCCCAGCCAGTAGCGGGTGAGGGGGCCTGTCTTTTAGGATATGTCCTGAACATGGCCGCCATACTGGATCAAGGGCGAGTCTTTCCAGTGGGAAGGTGGTCGTGTAACAGATCAAAGGCTCAGAAATTGATTGACCCAATCAGATTTGCAATCTGCTACATGACCACCAATATTGATCCAGTATGGCGGCTTTCAGGATGGCAGTATTTAAAGAGTATTAAAGGTTACAGTCCTCTACAGCGTCACTCCCACACTCAACACAACACACTCTTCTACAGACACACACTTACTCTGCACAGCGACTGAAGACTCTGCTTTTTCATTTACAGACGCAGTGAGTTTTTCATTCTACAAACAAACAAACAAACAAATAAAAACACAAGCTGCAGTGATTAATATAAAACACACTGATAAACTGATCAGATACTAGTACTAGTGTACTGATCTAGACTCCACTGCCTTTGAGTACACACACACACTCTCTCTCTCTCTCTCTCTCTTTCTCAGTCTCACTCTTTCTCTCTGACTCTCTCTCTGACTGTGTCTATTACTCTCTCAGACACTCTCACTGTCTCTCACTCATTGTCTCAGTCTCTCATTGTCTCACTGTCTATCACTGCCTCACTCTCACTGTCTCTCTCAGACACACTCACACTCTGTTTCACTGTCTCTTGCTCTCATTGTCTCACTGTCTCTCACTCACTCATTGTCTCACTGTCTCTCAGGCTCATTGTCTCACTGTCTCTTACTCATTCTCTCTCTCTCTCACTGTCTCTTGCTCTCTCATAGTAAGACAATCTCTCTCTCTCTCTCTCTCTCTCACTCTCTCTGACTCTCATTGTCTCACTGTCTCTCTCTCTGACTGTGTCTATTACTCTCTCAGACACTCTCACTGTCTCTCACTCATTGTCCGAGTCTCTCATTGTCTCACTGTCTATCACTGCCTCACTCTCACTGTCTCTCTCAGACACACTCACACTCTGTTTCACTGTCTCTTGCTCTCATTGTCTCACTGTCTCTCACTCACTCATTGTCTTACTGTCTCTCTCACGCTCATTGTCTCACTGTCTCTTACTCATTCTCTCTCTCTCTCACTGTCTCTTGCTCTCTCATAGTAAGACAATCTCTCTCTCTCTCTCACACACACAAACACACTCTTATTCTCATTGTCTCTCCCTCTCATTGTTTCACTGTCTCTCTGTCTCTCTCTCTTTGACCTACCAGGTCCAGAAGCTGTTTCTCCAGAGAGCTGTTGCTTTGCTGCTGTGAGGCTACGCTCTGCTGCAGCCCCTCCATCTCCCGCTGCTTCCCCTCGAGGACAGAGGTCAGCTCGGTGACCTAACAAGGAACAATTTAACAGTAAAGACATGAAATAATGACCCACGTATGAGCTGCAAGTACTGGTGAAATAAAACAAGCTGAAACCTGGTCAGTCGGTTTATATACATAGATAGATATGATATGATATGATGTACTGTATAAAAGTACTAGTGTTATGAACAGTTCCTGTAAAGGTGTTAGAGCTGGCGATGTGGCCTTTTTTCACAAAAAAATCTGATTTTAGATTTGAATCGATTGTTTTGCTGTTTGAAGGCGGACGCTTCGTAGAGCCCAGGTGTCGTTAACAAATTGTCTCGTTAAACTCATGTAGGGCTGCATCGTTCTAACCGAGGCATGATACACGTCCTCCTCCTCCTCCAGCTCTCTAGTGATTCTTTGGTGTTATTAGACAGTTGTGGAAACTTCAGAAAAACATTTGCGGCTTGGTAGCACCTGGTCTAAAACTTTTCCACCGTACTTTTCCACCTGTCTGACTTTCCACTGTATATATGGGCGCCATGTCTTTTGCAATAACATCACCGACAGCAGCTCTGGGTCATTTAACCCAACATTGTTGTTCACAAAACACACCTCCAAAAAACAGGGACAGTAACATGTAAATAAAAACAGATGGTTATGATTTGCGAATATTTTGATCTGCAATCTAAGAACAGTACTGATGTTCCAACTAATTAACCTTTTTAATTTTATACCCTGATTCTAAATGTAGTCCTTGCAACGTTCCAGAAAAAAGTTGGACAGGGACAAGGGTTAGGGCAGAGACGAGACCACAGCGGCCCGAGAGAATTTTTATTGGAAAACATTTAGGACAGTTTGCCAGAAGAACATAGAAACATTGCCCTCACCTTGTCTTCTTGTGACTTGGCCTTGCTTGCTGCTTCCTGTAGACGTTCTAGGAGATTCTGGACCTCCTGGTTGCCTTGACTCTGCTGAGAGCAAAGAGCCTGCACGGCTGCTTTTTGGTCCTCGACCTCCCGGGCCTTTTCCTCCACCTGCTGTCCCAGCTTAAGTCCTTCCTCCTCCAGCTCCTTCACCCTCAGCTCAGCACTGTGCAGCTTGCCCAAAGCTTCCTCCAACTCCACCAGGTGCTGCTCCTCCGTGCTCTCCAGCTTTGTGCGCAGAGATTCGACCAGACGCTCCTTCTCCTCAGTTACGGCAAGAAGCTGTTTCCGTAGTTCCTCCCCGTCCTGCGCCCACCGCTTAGCCTCGGCATGCTGCCTGGCGATGCTTTCCTCCAGATCGAGGCTGTGCTCTACCTTCAGCCTTTCCAACGCCTCCCTCAACTCAACGAGCTCACCCGCCTGAGAGTCGCTGGCCCCCTTACCTGAGGAGGCCTTCAGTTCCTCCATGGCCTGCTGATGGGACGTGATGGCTGAGGTTAGCTTGGAGCGCCAGAGCTCAATAACCTCTGCGTTCTCCTTCTCTGCCTCGGCGAGTCGGGTGCGGAGCTGCTCGTTGTCTTTGGATAAAAGCGCTGAGGAGGTCTGGATCTGAGCCACAGCTTCACGATGTGCTTTTTCCTCAGCCTCCAGCTTGGCCTGCAGGGAGGTTAGCTCTGCCTCATGACTAGTGCTTTGAGAGGACAGCTGGGCACGCAGTGAACTGACCTCTTCCTGGAGCACTACAGCTGTGGGGTCCTGAGTAGACGCTCCCTCTCCAGGTCCGGCGTTCAGGTGCTGCCGAAGGGCAGCCACTTCTTTGTCCCGCAGAGCGAGATCCCTTTCCAGCTCCAGAATACGGGACTTCTCAGACACTGTGGCAACCTAAACACAGGACAATCAATGGTCTCATACAAACTACGTTAGCTGTGATCTTCCAGCTCAATCTCTATCTTCTGTAACTGTAATGTATGGACAATCCCACATACAATAACTGACACGATTCCTTGTACTTTGGCTCTAATGCCGAGATCAGACCGCACGGATTTAGCCCGATTTAACACAATCTATCCGTAAATTTTCCAAATATGATTACTGAACAGCGATACGAGTCCAGCAGGTCTGAATTTATGTACTTTTTGTTCTTTCGGCCTAATTTAGCATGCAAGACGTCAACCAATAGGTAAAAAAGGAGCCCCCCCTGGTGGTCATATGTAAACATGGAGCAGAAAGATGATGATGCTGCTGTGAGGTGGAGTCTGATATCACAATAACATCTGAGCAGCAGCTAGAAACACACTACCAAAATGCTATCAGCTAAGTTCTAATCACAGTCTGTGAAAGTGAAACTGTTCACTTGTTACCTCACGTTCTCTTTGAAGGTCAGACAGCCCATAGTGACCTCTTTGTGACCCCCAGGAAGGGGTCTTGTTGGCAAATAAAACCAGCAGCATCACATGCCGCACTTGATTGACAGACCCTCCTACCAGATGACCTATAAACTTGTGGGAGAACGTGAATGACGACTGGCCGGAATCAAGCATTTAGTCTAGCAAAGCAGAACACAGAACAGATTTCGGGCACTAGATTTAGAATTTAGAACTATTTGCCACTTGTGATTGCACACAGTGGACCCAACCTCTGTGTTTAGCCCACCCGTACAGTGGAACACCCACATATACACACACAAGTGAACATACACACTAGGGGGCAGTGAGTACACTTGCCCGGGTCGGTGGGAAGCCCTATCCAGGTTAGGTGCCTTGCTCAAGGGCACTTCAGTTGTGTCCTGAGGGTCCAGGGGATCAAAGCAGCGACCGGATCCCTATTCTTAAGCCCACAACTGCCCCCACAACTGTATCATGTGACAATCTGAACATTGTGAAGGGCAAACATATCGTGTAGTCTGATCCCGGCATTACAGAAACCCGGCTGACAGAATAAGCAGTTACTGAATTCAGTCAGTACATAAACAAGCATTCCTGTAGAGAATCAAGATGGAGACTAGTTTTATAGAAGGAAGAAACTGCTGTACATAACTTTAAACAGAGGAACATTAACACCACCTCCTTATATCTCCACCCACTGTATCAGCTCCACTGACCATACAGGAGCTCCACTCACTGTCCACTGTATCAGCTCCACTGACCATACAGGAGCTCCACTTACAGACTGTAGTTCATCTGATTCTTTGTATACTTTATTACTCTGTTCTTTAATGATCAGGACCCCCACAGGACCACCACAGAGCAGTTACTATTAGGGAGGTGGGTCATTCTCAGCACTGCAGTGACACTGACGTGGTGCTGGTGTGAGTGGATCAGACACAGCAGTGCTGCTGCTGGAGTGTTTAAACACTGTGTCCACTCACTGTCCACTCTATTAGACACTCCTACTACTTGCTGGTCCACCTTGTAGATGTAAAGTCAGAGACAGTAGCTCATCTGCTGCTGCACAGTTTGTGTTCCTCTAGTTCTTCATCAGTGGACACAGGACGCCGCCCACAGGACACTGCTGTCCGGATAGTTTTGGTTGGTGGATGATTCTCAGTCCAGCAGTGACACTGCACTGTGAGTGTAGACATAAGGAGGTGGTGTTAATGTTATGACTGATGTGTATATAATATTTTTATTTTTTGTTTTATTTTTATTTATTTTATTTTTAAGCTAAAGGGTTTGCAGTTCTGTTCTAAGTACAAGGAAACAATCAAAATTATTGTGGATGATCATCGTCAGAGTGATGTGGCAGATTGAGTTTAGACTAAGAAATTAGAGTTTTCCTAGAACAGTATGTGGAAGGAGAATCAGGACCCAGACTAAATACACTAGCCATCACTACAGGGCCGAGGGGCTGACCCAGAAGCAGAACTGAGGGGCACTATTTAAAATAATCACTGAAAAGAAACAGGGTACAAGGACCGGGGGCTATTTAGGTACTGTAGTGAGTTCCAAGCAGCCCCATTAGAAGAGGCTAACTGGCCTTTACAGTGGTTTGATTATGAGGTCCAGTAAGATCTCAAGGGCACTAGGAGAGGGTTTGAGAGACAAAACACAAGGTCATGAGGATGACTGGGCATGACAGAGCCTGTATATACACTAAACATGATCTTCTCAGACAGTGAGCGTATCATCGCTGTCCAATGAAAAACAAGCATCTCTAAAATTGCAACTTAAGAGGGGAGATGAAAAACCTAATTTACTTTTAATGCAAGTCAATGGAACCAGAAGTTTTTCCAAGTTATGTTGGAGCATTTCTATTGGTCCATTGATCATGAAATTTCAAAACAATATAAACGACAGCTGTTCAAATGGAGTGGAAAATGAAAAAAAAAGAATTATTGGGACAGCGACGATATAAGCTACACTTCAAAAAACTGAAGTATTTATATAGATAAGACACTAGCTTACTCAAATCAGTTTCTCAAGTCTTGTGTTAATTATATTGATTATAATAGTAAAATGCATAACTCTGGTTAAATCACTATTAACTCATATTTTAGTATTATAATGTAATACTTAGCACTGGTTTTTATTAGGGGTATAAATTCCAGTATTAAAAATTTCTCTTCTCAATGAAAATGAGCCACAAACGATGTAGACTGGGAGAGATCGAGAGCCTGACTCTCATATAATAACCGAATTCAGGCCAATAGGAGCATGTTTGGAACTCAAAGGCCTAAAACAGCCCAAATATATATATTTTAAAGTCCCGCGTTGCCAGATGTGATCATTATTAAAGTATTAGTGTGCAGTTAGGAGAGCATCACTGCTATTACTTGTGTCACTGCTGTTAGTGTTAATATGGCGTGTGTTAGTATAGAAACTGTTATAACACAGAACTGGGCCAAACACAAAACACCTGCTGGAGCCTGTTGTTTAAGATGATGACCAAACGGTCCATATTTCTGATTTGACCTATAGGTTGAGCTATTGAGTTATTATGCTCCGAATGAGGTCGTCTCTGATCATGTGTGCGTATTCTTAACTGTAATTTAATACAGTTCATAAATTCTAAAAGCCAGGGTTTGAGGCCACTTCACTGGATTCTGTTTATTTTGGGCACCAAAAACCTCTAAATCTTTTTTACTCTCTACATCTCAGTACATAAATAATTTACCCAAAGAGCATTCACCTTATTTTTCTCCATAACAACATCTATAAAGTCCACTGTATCAGCTCCACTGACCATACAGGACCTCCACTCACTGTCCACTGTATCAGCTCCACTGACCATACAGGACCTCCACTCACTGTCCACTGTATCAGCTCCACTGACCATACAGGACCTCCACTCACTGTCCACTGTATCAGCTCCACTGACCATACAGGACCTCCACTCACTGTCCACTGTATCAGCTCCACTGACCATACAGGACCTCCACTCACTGTCCACTGTATCAGCTCCACTGACCATACAGGACCTCCACTCACTGTCCACTGTATCAGCTCCACTGACCATACAGGACCTCCACTTACTGACCACTGTATCAGCTCCACTGACCATACAGGACCTCCACTTACTGACCACTGTATCAGCTCCACTGACCATACAGGACCTCCACTTACTGACCACTGTATCAGCTCCACTGACCATACAGGACCTCCACTTACTGACCACTGTATCAGCTCCACTGACCATACAGGACCTCCACTTACTGACCACTGTATCAGCTCCACTGACCATACATGAGCTCCACTGACAGACTGTAGTTCATCTGATTCTTTTTAAACTGACTTTACTTCTACAAGGTGGTCCAGCAAGTAGTAGGAGTGTCTAATAGAGTGGACAGTGAGTGGACACAGTGTTTAAACACTCCAGCAGCAGCACTACTGTGTCTGATCCACTTACACCACCACCACACCAGTGTCACTGCAGTGCTGGGAATGACCCACCTCCCTAATAGTATCTGCTCTGTGGGGGTCCTGTGGGGGTCCTGATCATTAAAGAACAGAGTAATAAAGTATACAGAGAATCAGATGAACTACAGTCTGTCAGTGGAGCTGATACAGTGGACAGTGAGTGGAGGTCCTGTATGGTCAGTGGAGCTGATACAGTGGTCAGTGAGTGGAGATATGAGGAGGTGGGTATAAATGGTATGTACATTCAACACTACTTAAAATGTTAATATGAATGAATATGTATGAATCATATTACTCAGTACACATCAAACAATCTGGGCCTGCTTTCGGCTCTTTAATCTTTTATAACAGCAAACGAGGTAAAAGCTATAGCACTATTTCTCTGTGACATCAGAATCTATAGTGAATTTTGGATGCTCAGTTCATATAATTGTATTATGTACATGTTTATTATATATAAAACTTCAGAATCAACAGTATAAATCTATCTGGCTGCAGGTACATGTATAAAACGACTCCGTTAAGAAGTTCACAGGCTGGTTTCCCCACAGTCAGATTAAGCCTGATCCCAGATTAGAACTGATTCCCAATCGCAAATCAACCCATTGGATTTTAACTCAGTCCAAATACTACGATTAATCCATGTCTGGGAATATATGCCCATAACCCAGTACAAATACTGGATGTGTCCAGAAACATGAGCAGCTTTAGAAGATTCCATAGTAACTGGGAACATTAGAATGGTTTGGATGGTATAATTTTAATTTTAGAAAGATTTTAGAGCATATTATTAGTTTATTGTTACTTTATTAGACCCCCATTAGGAGCTTAGCGTCAGCTATATCATAAGCACGTGCGCTGCAATGGTGGTGAAACTGGTTAGAATACACAGAATAGATGCAGGTTAAGATGCTCGCGCAGAAGAGTCATGCCAGGTGAGCTCAGGTGTACACAGTTTAAAAGAAACCTTTTAGGAACAATAAAAAACACAAGTTACGAACCTGCAGCATAACCTCCACTCTCTGTATGTTCTTTCTAATGATCTGCTTTTCAGTTTATTAGTATTTCAGATGAGCAGAACAAACTTAACTGACTAAGTTAATTATAATCTCAGTAAAATACTAGTTTACTAGGTTTTAATCTGTGTGTTTACAAGTTTTCTTGTTTTCTTTAACCAAATTTAACATAAAACATATAATAACTACATATATATTTCGGTTTAGGGTATTTTTTTTACTTAAATATATATTTAACTATCTTTAAGTAGACCTACCAGCAGAATTTACATATATAATTAAACCAGACTTACTCAGGAAAAACTAGCACCTACTGTTATATGCCATGTTATGTAATATTGTGTTTGGCAGAATTCATGATTTAGTATTCTTTGGGTTTATAATTAAATCAGTATGTTCCATACGCAGATTAAATAGGCACAGAAGTATTTTAGAAGAACTTAGAAGAATTTAACCCAAGAATTAACCCAAATAAATTGATTTACAAATTCCTTATACCTTAAAATACACAAACACAAGTTTTTGTAACCTTTAAAAGTTGATATTAAAAGCCTTATACTGACACACAGATAAATTAATAATTTTCATTTTTACTTTTAGTTTATTATATAAATTTAGAGTTCACATACAAACCAAATATCTGATTATTGGATATATCTGATTATTGGCAGCATGTGAAGTAATTAAGAAGTAATTAATTACACAAATCTGTAATTAACTGAAAGTAGGGTGCTTTCAAACTCTGGATTTTGTATTTGACCCAGGACTGAACAGAAACTTCTACTATAAACTATATGGGGTGGAGTGAAAACAAGCCTTAGAGTAGAATATGTTAGAAATAAAGCCACTGTAGACCCAACCAAGGATCGGTTCCATCTGATTCATCAAGACACTATGCAAGAAACCAGTGTTCCTTAGCACTAAGGCGCAGGTTGAGATCCATTACCCTAGAGTCTTCTAACTCCCTCTGGAGTTTGTCAGCTTTGGTCTTTTCAAAGAGCAGACTTTGTTCGAGCTCCTTAAGGAGGGCATGTTCCAGTCTGGTCTGCGTCTGTTAGTACAGAGGGGAGAGGAAGAAACACATCCAGCGCCACCGTCACATGCCAGCCCAACACACAGGGGTGAGAAAAGGGGGGGAGGAGAGAGGGAGGGAGGGGGAGGGGGAAGGAGAGGAAGGGTGAGTTGTGATGTCACATGCAGGCCAGGGTAATGTCACAGCTGAGGATGAGCTGGGTGAGTGTAAGGGCTCATGGAGCTTCTGCCAACAGAAAACATGCTGGTGCTGGAGAGGAACGAGTGAGAGAACCAGGCTGCTCAAACGACAAACTGAGGAGGTGAACAAGAACAACAGCAACAACAACAACAACAACAACAGCAACATGACAACACACACAGAAAAAGATTTCACAGTCACGAAGCACTTCATTAATCAGTTCAAAGATAAACGTGATTTCACACCAAGCAACCATGATTACCCTCTTCAACAGGTTTCAGAGAAGCAGAGCAGGTTTATCCAGACCCCTCCTAAACAGTGTGGTGGTCTCTAAATCACTTCAAGTTATCAAGTTATGAGATTAAATTAAGTATAAATCATGATATGAGAGCTTTTCAATAATATAATATAATATACAGCAGAGCTGGAATCTATCTTCAGTCATTAGACTCCAACATAAACAAGTAGCATAAGCAGCATGCTAACTTTATATATTTATAAGATATAAAATCGCAAACCCCTGTATCACGATAGGTACTGTATCGTCAGGCCCTTGTCCGTACACAGTCCTAGTGTTGCTGCATTGTGTAGCTGTGTGGATACAAACTACAGGCATCATCATTAAACACTAGCATTAAAAACTAAACAGTGATAAACCGTAAGTCTGTCTGTTATAATGATACACCGCCCACGTCAGTGCTTTAAATCAGATAGACTGCAGCCAACAGAGCAATAAACTGACTGCAGAACAGTTTATCACCTGTTAATCTGTCCCACTACAATAAGACGTGCACTCACAGTGCAAAGAAAAGACACCTGGAAAAGACTAAACACTCCAAAAACTAGTTCATAATAAGAGCTCAAAGCCCTCCTGACTAGATGAGGACGTGTGGGAAGTACGTGTCCACATGCATATCTATCCATCCGTCCGTCCGTCCGTCCGTCTGCACTGACTAATTCTCTGCTATGGAAAGGACACCATAAAATCATAGCAAGTGAAATTATGTGTGAGAGAGTTGTTTTAGATTGATTAATTATTTCTAATATAAGAACAATTAATGTTACTGTTTATAACTAAACGTATACGGAGAAGCTCTATAAACTACACAGCCGGACGCTTCTCTGCTGTTGGGAACAGGATTCGCTTTGGGGAAGTTGGTGCAGTGCTCTGTGGAACCACAGACGCCCCCAAAACAAAGAAACAAACTATAAAAATTGGGTCTAAATTTTTTGCTTCTAAATTTTAACTGTGGTTGTTTTAACTATGGTTGTGCACCTAAAGTTTTTAAATGCTCTTCGTTCCCGTGTGCCCTGCACAAAAATGCCACGTTTACAGACATTTAGACTAGATACATACAGGTCACTGTATCAGCTATTGAGTTTACAATCCATAAACCAATCAACTAATTCTCTTACACAGCTGGAATTTATTAATTTCTTAATTTTTTTATACTCCTTTTACTGTCAGTGGATAAAAACTTCAGTTTTTCCCTAAAACTCACATAGAAGGTCTCAGTAAGTGTAGTAACAGTTTTAAAATAATTACACAGCTGTTACTTCACCCTTTCTCAAATGTTCGCAGTTTTTTAAACAAACAATGGCAATAAATAAATAAATACATAAAAAAACAACATCACATCAACATTAAATGAGGTCAGGATTCGACAGAGCAACACAAGTATTCACGTTTCTTCTCTCGTGAGGTTGTGAGTGATCTGATTTTGGGGGTAACAGTGACGTGGGAGGGACGTGTGAAGATGAGATGCAGGGTATATGAATGGAATGATTGACTCTATTCAGCATCGTTCTAGTCTCAGAACACTGACCAACAACGTAAATCATCATCTGTAGTTACATATTTATTATACGGGCATCTTAAAACTGTTTCCACCTTTAATACACATATTTAGACATCATCCACTGAACCCTCCACTAATCTCTCCACATACCAGCCTGAGATATACACGATATCGTCACCGCCCGAAGAAAAACGTTCACAGTTCATAAACATTACACGCGTACCTCTCAGTATCATTTCAACACGTTGGCTGATCTGTGTGTGAGGTTTCAGGATGAGTGGTTCGACAGTAACGCGCTAAAACTGCTTTTAATTAAATCTGAGTTACTTTCAAAGACGGTTTGTGTGGAGGTGCTGTTTTGGAGATACGGGTTTTTGTTTGGGCAGTGACGATGTGATAAATAAAGATTTGAATTTAAAGTGTTTGCGGAGCGTCTGCAGTTCTTCTTACCTCCAAATCACCTTTGGTAATACAAGCTTCCTCCACTCTGAACTGAAGATCCTCCACCTTCCTGTTAATAGAGGAAAACACACACACACCCAGACACACACCCAGACACACACACACACACACACACACACACAATACACACACATACACACACTTTCAATTACATTCAGCATAACAACCATATTTTCACAGAAGAAGAAAACAAAAACCCCTCAACCCCCACCAAAACAAGACCCATCAGCAAAAGCAAGACCACCAGCCCTCACTAAACCAAGACCCCTCCCACACCCACCAAAAGCAAGACTGCCCAGCCCCCACCAAACAAGACCCCTCCCACAAAAACAAGCCCCTCCCACCTCCAAAACACACCTCAGGCCCAACCAAAACAAGACCCCTCCCACCCCCACCAAAAGCAAGATTGCCCAGCCCCCACCAAAACAAGAGCCCTCACCAGACAAGACCCCTCCCACAAAAACAAGCCCCTCCCACCCCCACCAAAACAAGACTCCTCATCCCACACCAAATGCAAGACCCCTCACCAAAATCAAGACTGCCAGCTCTCACCAAAACAAGCCCCTCCCACCCCCACCAAAACAAGACTCCTCAGCCCCCCCCAGTATAAAAGCAAGACCCTTCCCATCTCAAAAACAGGACTCCTCATCCCACACCAAATGCAAGACCCCTCACCAAAACCAAGACTGCCAGCTCTCACCAAAACAAAACCCCTCCCATCCCTAAAACAAAGACTCCTCAGCCCCCACCAAAACCATGACTGCCTCGGTATATCATCATATCCCCAACCAGCTTGTTGGAGACACTAAACTCCTACAGTTGCTCCTCTTAACTGAGCTCAGGGACGTACAGGAGGTCAGACTCCGTCTGTAGCTCGGCTGTTGTGTCATTTGTTCTTGCTGAGGTTCTGTGATTGTAGTTTGCAGCACTGACAGAATAACTGGTGTGTTTCCTACAGCGTGGTGGTGGGATTACAGGAGAATACAGCTCCTCACTGGAAGCTAAGAGTGTGATGTGTTTTACTCCTGAATGTCCAGCTCACCTCCTTTCTTCCTCCAGCTGATTCAGCAGTTCCACCTTTTCTCTGTCCGCAGCCTCCACCAGGGTGCGCAGGTGGTCCATCTTCGCCTCCATCTAAAGTCCATGAGGTACACGTACAGTTAGTATTTAATTAACTCACTGACTGAACTTGCTGCACCAACAATTTGACTGTTCAAAATAAACTAGAACTTTAAATTACAAATCAATCAAATTGACTATCAGCAGCAGACACAAACATAAACCTGCCATTCTTGGTAAAGGCAGCTGTCGTGAGCGAAGTGATGGTAGCACCGCCCACTACACCATGAATGAAGAGCATAGTTAATTTAGGATAATACAATAAACTACTTGGATGTGTCTGAAAATGAATGGGACTCTATGGGGGGGAAAGAGGGATGAAGAAGAAGAAAAAAATGCGGGTCGAACCATCACTACAGTCGTGGTTGGGGGTATGCTCCGAGTCAGTGCATGTGAAACACTGGGTCTGTCTCAAACCCTACTGAGTGTGTAAGTAGGCTGTCTAGGTAGTGAGTGTGTAAGTAGACTGTCTAGGTAGTGAGTGTGTAAGTAGGCTGTCTAGGTAGTGAGTGTGTAAGTAGGCTGTCTAGGCAGTGAGTGAGTAAGTAGCCTGTCTAAGCAGTGAGTGTGTAGGTAGCCTGTCTAGGTAGTGAGTGTGTAAGTAGGCTGTCTAGGCAGTGAGTGAGTAAGTAGGCTGTCTAGGCAGTGAGTGAGTAAGTAGCCTGTCTAAGCAGTGAGTGTGTAGGTAGCCTGTCTAGGTAGTGAGTGTGTAAGTAGGCTGTCTAGGTAGTGAGTGAGTAAGTAGCCTGTCTAGGTAGTGAGTGAGTAAGTAGCCTGTCTAGGTAGTGAGTGAGTAAGTAGCCTGTCTAGGCAGTGAGTGTGTAGGTAGCCTGTCTAGGTAGTGAGTGTGTAAGTAGCCTGTCTAGGTAGTGAGTGAGTAAGTAGCCTGTCTAGGTAGTGAGTGAGTAAGTAGCCTGTCTAGGTAGTGAGTGAGTAAGTAGCCTGTCTAGGTAGTGAGTGTGTAAGTAGGCTGTCTAGGTAGTGAGTGTGTAAGTAGACTGTCTAGGTAGTGAGTGTGTAAGTAGGCTGTCTAGATAGTGAGTGTGTAAGTAGGCTGTCTAGGTAGTGAGTGTGCAAGTAGGCTGTCTAGGTAGTGAGTGTGTAAACAGATTACTGAGACGCTCTAGTTAGAGAGAGACTGCGTCACGGCTTGTTCCCGCCCACTGCAGCACGCCACCAGTGGTTTAGCTGTTGCTAAGATACCGGCCGGCATCCAAAACAATAGCCCTAGGCTTAAAAATCCGCTAGCATAAATGCTAATGGCTCGGATATCAAACTAAAATGCTCGATGACTCATTGAAAATGTTGTTTTGTGTGATTGTACGACAAGAAACACATTAAAACTCCAGAGAGAATAGAAATAACTTTTAAACAATTTAATACAACTTCACTGCTCCTAGATTAGCCTGCGCTGCATCATGGGATTGTCTTAGCGGCTGAGGAAGAGTTCGATGCTTCTTAAATTCAGGTGTAAATAAGGTTTATCAGTAGACAGTATGTTAAAGGTATGTAAGAACTGCGACAGTCTACATGGCAGGAGAACAGACTATGATGTAAAATGTAGGCAGTAGGGCTGTATTAGCAACAACCTGGTGATACAATACGTATAGTGATACAGCGGTTACGATTCATTATATCATGATATATTGCGATACTGCAAGCCTAATCCTACTATCAAAACACACCACTGTATGAACAGGTTTATCAATGTTTATAATAGCACTGCGTCCTTGTGCTGCTTGTTAATGTTGGAGTGGAGCTGAAAATGGATTCCAACACTGCCATCTAGTGGTCAGAGGCTTAAACACAACACACACCCATTCACTGTCTGCTAGAAATCTGTGTATTGATACTGTTTTTGAGAATTGATACAGTATCACTAAAAATAATATCCCGATATTTGATATTTTCAATATTTTCTTACACCCCTAGTAGGCAGCTCACTAGGTTTTGAGACAGACCTGGTGTCTGTGGGTCAAACAGAAATTCAGTAGATGGGTGTGCACCTATTCATTCTCGATGGGAGAAAAAAATCTAGAAAGATCTGTAGTTTTCCAGAATCCGTGCATCCAATCAAAAAGCTGTATACAAGCCCAATTTACACAATCAGACCATACAGTCTGGAGCTGGCACAGAGTTGATTTGAAGGATAACTTGTACATATGTGATGGGCCGGTAGCTTAAGACCCCTAGTTCAAAGATTATAATACAAATAAATAAATAAATAAATAAATAAATAAATATCACACCTCTCCCACATGGCTGGTGGCCTTGGCAACCTCAGCCCGCTCCAGATCACGCTCAGCGAGGAGCTGCTCGATGTGCTGCTGCTTCTCCTTCAGAGCCTCCTGCAGCGCGGTGGTCCCAGAAATCTTACGGGCGTAGCGCGATGACGTTTCTGTTAACTGGAGGGACGTAACACGGAAACACAGGGGGTCATTTTCTAATAACAATTAGTCACTCCAGCTGATTTACTGCTCCTTTAGTGGTAATCTGAGTGGAGTCACGCAAAGAAAGACAAAACAAACAGGTCACTGAGGATCCAGGTCACACGCCCATTCCTAGAGAGACCTGCTGAGTCAGAACTGTTCACAGTGGCGGCGATAGTAACCAGACATCTGACCAGTATAATTCTTCTAAAAGCTCCCTCACAGAAAGCTATTCATCAAACCAGAGACGTCCATGTTAGACTTTATAGCTTCTGGTTCTTATTAACACCAGAGAAGAAGAAGCCAGAGCGTCTTCATCCTCTGCACCGCTCGGAATGTCTTCTTTTACATTTCAGTGATTTAATTATGTGAAGCCTAAATCAGTCACAGTCTAGTACATGTCCAGACTTTATCACAGACCCTCTTACTCTTAGCAGTGACCAATATGATTTTATCTATCCATCCATCCTTCTTCTGCTTTACCCCGCTAATTGGGGTCACTGGGGGGGCTGGAGCCAATGCCAGTGTCATTGGAAGGTGAAGGCGGGGTACACCATGGACAGCTCACCAGTCCATCACATGGCCAATACACTCTCACACCTACGGTCAGTTCAGAGTGAGGATCCTAACATGCATGTGTTTGGACTGTGGGAGGAAACCCGAGTACCCGGAGGAACCCACTCAAACACAGAGAGAACATACACACTCCACACAGAACCACCCAGACCGGGAATCCAACCCAGATCATCTTACTGTGAGGAGACAGAGCTGACTGTTTATCTATTGTTGTAAAAATCGTCATTTTGTCACTCAATCACCAAATTAGCTCATTTTAAGTTAAGATTTGTTTTCCTCGCTACCTACATACACCTTCTGCACACCTATTCGAGATCCTGCTCCTGTTCTAACTGCTCAGCCCTGTGTATGAGGTATACGCTCCTGTCTGGGTTTTAATCAGAACCTGAACAGACCAGTTGGTTAGGTTAATAAAGTCTGACTCACCAGTCCTGTACGGCTTGGCTTGCCACTTACAGATGAAGCCACAGAACTCATGGAGCTGATGGAGGAGGTGCTCGGGCTGCGTTTCAAACCCGCTGGTGTAGCCACTACTTTCCGTACGGTGGTCTTTGCCTTTGCCGGAGTGGTGGACGGGAAGCCTATGCGGGTCACTTTGTGCACAGGGGCGAACAGACCGTACTTGGGCTGGCACTGGAAGTACCTGAAAACCAGGACACGACACAGCGAGTCAGCACAGGCCAATCCCTCAGCGAGTCATACTGAGAACACAGGACCTCAGTAGATCACTGGTCACAACCAGCCTACCTCAGCTAACAATACTATCTCTAATATTAGTATAGCAGGAATCACAACCAAGGCGAGCAGCTCCTCAGGTTGAGCTGTAGTTCAACGTCTTATAAAGCCAGTTTGTTCTTTGCTGAAGCTCTCTGAGACCAAAAAAAAAAAAAAAATTAAATATCTCTATATTTTTTTGTAATTTTCACGATAAATGTTAATAAACAACATTTAGCATAATTTAAAAATGTGTTTGTAAAAGTCTGATATTTTACTAGCTTGTACTTCTTAAAGGACATTAATATCCATCCATACATCCATTATCTTCTGCCGCATGCTGCTAGTCTGGGTCACGCATTTGGTTTTCAGTTCATCCCAGGACTGACTGAGTTACGAGTGAAACAGGCTACTCTTACATTTACGAGCGTTCGTAATTATAGAGAATCTTCTTAAGTATAAAGTTACCAAGTACTTACCACATACTTCTATTTAAACAAAGAGGTCGTTTTTGCTCCACAGTGTACACAGTGTTCTCAGTGTGATTGCTCAGCTTTATTGATAATTGTCCTCAGAGAGGTCGGTCTGTAAAGTATGTGTCTTACATAGCAAGTAATGTATTGCAGAGTAGAGTTGGCATATACGGAGTTAATAAGCAAATATAGACATTTTTATCTCTATTTTTGTGGCTCCACCCAACGGAGGAGGTGGCTGTTATGCTAGATATTGTAAATTTAGGTAAACGATAATCGTCTCCAGAACAATCGCGATAAATGATATTATCGTGTTATAAATCAAACACTGAGGTGCACCGAGGCACTTTTACATGAAATGCTACTAAACTGATTGAACTGGCTTTGCGGTATGTAGAGCGCAGCGCTGCTCTGTGAGGAGCTTAAGGCTGAATAAACTTTAGCAGCAGAGCGCAGCTGGTGCAGAACTCCGCTGACAGCACGTGAAAGCTGTACATGTTTACTTCACGTTGTTTACATCGGTGCATAATAATCCTCAGAAATGAGAAACACAAACGAGGCAAGGAGGTACAAAAAAATAATAATAAATAAATAAAAAAAATCACAGGGAGAAGTCGACGCCTAAGGAGGTGAACCTGCTCCGCAAGAGCACATTCAGATTCATCCATTCTAGGCTCCTTCTTCTCCTCCACCTTCTCCACCTTCTATCACGTTTTATCATCATCATTTATCCCAGCGTTATTTGCAGGTAATTAGATGTGAATATTTTATTATCGTGCATGTAGGTTGCTCAAAAAACGGTGCCAGACACATTACGTGACGGAAAGCGCTCGATGATAACTGGCACGATACAGTCATGGATTTAAATGATCATGATATTCAAGTTCAGAACGTTTGCTGCAACCACAGACTTTGTATAGGACTTCCACAGGGTCAGCAGCACTGCTCACTGCCAGCTTGTGTCATCACATAGCATCAGATGGTACTGGATGCTGGTATGTGGGCATTGTTGAGGTCGAGTGGGTTGAAGGTATCAGGCCAGCATCAGTATGAACGTATCCAGACTGCTAGCTATAAGAAATGTATTTGTACTGCACCTGGAGTTATTAACGATGCCACCACCTCAAACTGTGAGTTTTATAAGCTGTGCCAAACTCCAGCAGTGATGAATACCTGGTTCCAGCCACTGCCCCATCGTTCTTTCCTAATGGCTCGTCCAATTCGACTCCGCACCACTCGCCTTTGGCAAAATCTGTTTCCCCTAAAAACCGTACGACGCCAGCTTTGGTACCAGCCACCTGAAAAGGATAAGCACAAAAAACACAGAGTGAAAAACTGTGTGTATATGTATATATAGCCTTCACATTGCTGAGGATGATCCATATCCACAGTGCACCACTTCCACAATCCATCAAATCTATAGAGCCTGCTCGAGCGTAATATCAGCTGAACGCTGATTCTGACCTACATATTCTGAAATCTACTTGGATTTACATACATGTTCCTTAAATACCCACTAACGCTGGAGTAAGGAGATAAGCGAGTGTGGGTGGCAACTGTCGGCGCTTAGCACTGGGAGAAAAATTCTAGGACTTGTTAAATGTGATTTCATTATAATTGACCAACGAGCAGTCCTTAATATTATCAATATAAGAGCACAAGAATTTACATTTATTTAAAAAAAAAGAGAAATAAAAAAATAAAACCATGGATTAATATATTAATAAATAAATGAACCCAAAATGTGTCTAGTGGAAATGTGGAATTTTAACGTGGCGGGAAAATTCAGAATAAAACTGAGGAGACAAACGTTCCTTACAAATGAACTGAACGCTATCTTAATCAACCGAGTCCTTAAAATTAGACCTGAGTCCTAGAATTAGATCTGAGTGACCTCACGTTTTGCCTTGGTGCAATATTTGTGGTGGGCAGAAGTGCAGCCCATTTAAACCTGCAGATATGGACCAGCAGCTTCAGATAACATTCACAACCAACATGGTCAGACTGTTGGTGTCAGAACATGCTGGTCTCATGTTTTTCTATAAGTGCTGATCTCCTGGGATCTTAACACCGCCTACAGCGTTTACTCAGTGATGCACCAAAGAAAAAGACATGCAGCAGCTCTGCAGAGGTCAAGAGAGAATGGACAGACTAGTTCAAGCTGACAGAGAGGCTATGGTAATTCAGATAACAAGTGAAGATGATCCTCGTCTAGGAGTTAAATCTAAGGTGTCCGAGTTTCTTCCCCTGGCGCAGTGTGTTCACTCATTTTTTAGCTTTAGGTGTGTTTATGTTGTTTAGGCAGCTATGCTAGCTTTAGCCTGTGCCAGCACACAGTATGGGCATTCTCAGAAGCCCAGAAGTAGTGAACGTGTGGAATCAAGGCGCTTTGATGATTGGGACACCCCCTCCCCACCGGTCAGTAGCGTACTCAGTAACATCAGCTCGAGCATCGCTAACACGGCAATTTAGATTTTATCGCAGACTAATATATAAAAAATTGCAGCCATTCTAGCTTTTACAGAATATTCTTGCCAGCAGATCTCATTCTTACCAGGACCCGATCGCCCATCTTCAGCTCTCGCTCTCCTTTCTTCACCGAGCCGGTCTCGGACAGGTTGGACACCGACTCACTGTTGGAGCGAGTGAGGTTAGAGGCTGTCGCGTCAGGTTTTGTAGGTGTGGCCGCTTTTTTGGTGGTACTGGTGGTCGATGGAGCAGACGGGGCACCTGTGGTGGAAGGGGTCGGCGAAGGAGGTGCTGTCGTCGTCCCGTTGGCTTCCCCCTCGGTGCGAGAAAGCTTGGAGGGCCGCGTGAAGATCCCCCTCAACGCCTCTGATTGGAAGTACCGCACTCCCGCCACAGAGCCATCGTTCTTCCCGATAGGCTCGTCCAGGACGATGCCGGCCCACTGCCCTGGAGCAAACTGCGTCTCGCCCAGAAACTGAATGATGCCTGGCTTGTTGCCGTTGACCCACACACGGTCCCCAACCTTGAACTCCTCAGCTGCATCCTTCTCATCCGTCGCAGCTTTGTCACTCGGAACTGCTTTGGGACCAGCTATGTTTACAAAAACAAACAAACAAACACATACACACCTGTATTAGCATTTTACATGATATCCTAGATGTGATCTGCTGTGCCGAATCAGCTGCACCAAGTTATGAATTGATACTCTAACATTATTAGCTAGACTAATTATCTATGTACACTTTATATTTGCATTTAATAATATTTGTAGTAATCGATGAGTAATAACCATTGCACTAAGACACTCATAGGTACTGAAAGTTGGGGGTTCTTACATGAAGGAGATGTTTTGGTGGTCCCGGTTCCAGCCCCAGCAGGTCTGCTGATCTTGCTCGGGGCTTTAAGCCCACTGGGCTTGGCTGTGCTCATGGTTCCTCTGTTTGTTCCTCGTCAGATGGCTTTGCTTTACCACAAAACATTGACCCAGTTTCTCACAGATCAGCACCACTTTTAGGCTTTTAAAAGGTCCATAATACACATGAAAAAACAAAAACAAAACAAAAAATAAAAAAAGGGACGGGGCGAGAAAAGTGGTGCCGATCTAGAAATGACCCTGCAAAGAGAAGAGAAAGAGAAAAAATGATCAACAAGCTCACAAATTAATTCATCAGCTTTCTGAATAGCACATAAAGGTACAAGCAGAAGATCACAGTAACATCTCTAGGACAAGCAGCAAACGTTTATATTTAAAGAGGACTTTTATTTATTTATTTACTTCATACTTAACCAAGAAATCCTATTTATATATGCCCACGATCTTCGAAACCAAGAGTGTACTGTTTACGTGACCATTTAAATTAACAGCTAACTGCAGAAATCTGATTATATTCAGATCAATAAGTGCATGTAAACAAACTCACTGTCTCAGGGATCAGGCTACATATTAATTTCATGTAAAATCTTCGTTAGAGAGCTTTAACTCAGCTCCCAGACTGCATTAGCGGTTCTCACAGGTACACAGCGACCTGCCACCGAGCTGAGAGGGTCGTCACAGATATGAATCTGTCTGTAACTGGAATAACTGGGGCTAAACTGGTGCAGTGGGCACTCAGCTTCACAGAACATACATGCTTTAGATGATCAGTCCCTACCACAGCTGTATAATCACTCTGAATGACTGAATAACTTAACTATGCAGACGTGTTGAGAAGTTTAATTAACACCCAAGATGTTCAAGAAAGTAAAAAGTTATTTGCCAGACTTTGTATGTCAGTTCTGATCATCAGCATCAGATACTTGCTGAGTGGTCAGTATTCAACTTCCTAAATTTAACACCACAGCAGGAAGGATATGCCAAAATAACAACCTCTCAGACCGTACTGACTCTAATTAAACACCCCCGCTCTAACTGGACTGTACTGAACTCTACTTAAACACCCCCGCTCTAACTGGACCATACTGGACTCTAATTAGAGTCAGTGCGGTCCAGTTAGAGCGGGGTGTTTAATCCGCATTGGACAACATCTGGGCCCGGACCCGGACCGCAGTCCGTCTATTAGTGACCTCTGGTATAGACACTTTCACTACAACGTAAACAAGTAGCTTTAGGATGTATTATCTGGATATTCCCTTATTAAAAAAATCAGGGATAATCTGTGATTACCCCCCCCCACACACACACACACACACAATTTTTCTTAATATAAAACTGAGTATGAACTGTACTTGTTCAGTGTTACTCATTTTAGACTCATCCATCCATTTTCCAATTGATCTGATTTTGATTCACTTAAAAAAAAAATTAATAATACAAAATAATATTTAACACAACACAGAGACAAAACAGATTCCCACTTTCCACAAAAACTAAGTCAGAGACTGCCTCAGTCAGGGACCGCTACCTGTGCAGTTTCTAAAGCTTTTTCTATCCAGACTTCAAACAGAGCGTCTCTGAGTTCTATTAGTTCTACCTAGGGCTGGGAGATAAAACGATAACGATAATTATTGCGAAATAACGTTTCCTCGATAGAACTATAAGACATAGCTGATAGAAAGTCGATAGAATTAAGTTCCATCCGTGTTTTGAGAGACAACACAACCAGCCAATGAGAATGAGAATAGCTCCGCTCCAAACCAATCAGGTGGCTGAACTAGAGTTCCAGTTATTTCATGTTTGGTTGAAGTACACAACACAGAGTGTAGACGTAGCGGCAGCTTAACCCACGAGCTAGTAACCTGTTACTGCAGCGTCACAGTCGAGCAGAGAGAATAAAATAAGAGAAAACGTTAAACTACTACTGAAATAAACATGATACACGTGTTAATAATCTATAAATAATCTATAAGATCAGATAAACAGGTAAACAGGTGCTGTCCTTCTGCTGTGTTGATGAAGCTCTACGGGATGTTTGATCTTCAAGGTCTCGTGTGTAGCAGTTGTACTGTTGTGATCATCTCCACTGTGCAGAGCGGACAGAGCACCACACTGTTGTGTTTCTGTGTGAAACACTCCCACAACGTTAGATGTACGTGAGATTGTTTGTAGCTGCAGCTCGCGCTCCAGATAAATCCATGCTTTCAATAAGCCATATTTGCAACGCATGTTAATCAGCGTAATTTCTTAATCGATGTAGATAAATATATATATACTGTAGGAGTTGGAGTGAGAACACTGAGACAAAGTTTACTTTATAACCAAAAATCCTGAGTAGGATGTAAACAGTATAATATTTGTAACTAAATTAGAAGTTGGTCTATGTGGGAGTAAACGGAAGAGCCACATCTGAAAAGTATCTCTACTAGGATCAGCAGAGCGTGGATCCAGGTGGAACATTAAGCAGCAGAATGAACGTCTTCTACAGCCGAGAAGAGCTGCTTATCTAGAACTATAAACTCAATCACTCTGGCTGTGGTTCCTTTAGCTGTTGCTGCTGCTGTTCTGTTCGTACCGGTCAGATCTGGTCTGCACAGTTTTCTGGGTTATTTGTTTTGTGTTGGCTGCGTGTGTGTTTTTATAAAATAACAGTGCTACTAAAATAACAATAAAAAAAAATCAGTATCCCAATATAATCATGCTGTATTGAATCGTAACGCCTGTATCTTGATACGCATCATATTGCTAGGTTCTTGTCAACACACAGTCCTAGAAATAAACCTCTGGCGGGTCACATCACTGATTTAACACACCTTAATCAACTCATCATTTAGTCACCAAACCTTTTATTTAACTGGGTGTGTTCAAGCAGGACAAACACGAAACTCTGCAGTTCAACACCCAATTTACAGCCAGTCTGAGTAACATCTAACCGTTCTGGGACACTGAGAGCAGCTCTGATGTGTACGGTGTGGCAAACGTGTATAAGAGTAAATATGCACGAATGTGTTACATGGGATTGAAGGTTATTTTGAAACAAACTACAAACTGAGGGTACCAAACATTCAGCAGTACAACACAAACATCACCTGGGAGGAAATAACCTTCACAACACTTTAGATCTAATTAACACTTAAAGGTGAGCATAAATCTATTCTTTGATATATGATTCAAGCTTGCTGCTGGAATCGGGTTTGACAGAAATCCCAACATGTGCTTTTTCTGTTTTCATCTAGAGACTGTCCAGCAGACATCACGCAGAGAACACGAAACTCTGCAGTTCGACACCCAATTTGCAGGCTGTCTGGGTGAAATGCAGCCGTGCCGGGACTTTGAGAGCAGCTGTGGTGTCTACACTGTTTCAAAATGTGTTTAAGAGTAAATATGTATGAAGATGTCACATAGGAATGAAGGTTATTTTGAGACAAACTCTAAAAGGGATGGAATGTTACTGTGAGTCAAAAGTTTTTATAAATATGATAATATTGTCGCTGTCCAAAGAAAAACATACAAACATGATTTTTTTTCTACATCATTTGAACAAAGCAGCCACCATTTACAACGCATTAAAAGTTTATGATGGATGGACCAATAGAATTGCTCCAATAGAGCTCGGACAAAATTCCGGTTCCATTGACTTACAATAAAAGGAAAGACTGTTTTGGCCTCTCCTGTAAAGTCACCATGTTGGATATACTTGTTTTTTTATTAGACAGCAACGATATGAAACCCTGAGGAGACTTCATAATCAGACATCAGTTAAACTGAAGTCTATAATATTAACTTGTAGGGCTGTGTATTGGCAAGAACCTGTAATAGTAGTATCAAATACTACTATTAAAACACACCACTGTATGAACAGGTTTGCTGATGTTTATAACAGCATTGCGTCCTTGTGCTGCTTGTTAATGTTGGAGTGGAGCTGAAAATGGATTACAACACTGCCATCTAGTGGTCAGAGGTTTAAACACAACACACAATAATTCACTGTCTGCCAGGAATCTGTGTGTTTTTGAGAATCGATACAGTATCACTAAACATAATATCCTGATATTTGATATTTTCTTACACCTCTAATGACCTGGAATAAACACATAACTAACCAGTGACTTTAGCAAAGATGTGTCCACGTCAACTGCTCGGAGGCACACAACAGGAACAAGCCGAAGAAGAAAAGAGGGCTGAAGAAGAGAGACTTGCTGAAACAGACAGATACATGCTTAACTAAAACTATATGTGTGGTTTCTACTGTGAAGTATGAAGAAGGCAACGCTTAGGAAGCTGCTTAGGAAGCTGTTGGGTGATTTCTTGCTGACATGTGTTAACCAAACGTCCTGTGTCTGTGAAGCAAGCACTGCAGAACTGTCTTTTAATGAAGAATGTAAGACTAACCGCTTGAAGTTTTCTAAGCTCCACTGACCATACAGGACCTCCACTCACTGTCCACTGTATAAGGTCCACTGACCATACAGGACCTCCACTCACTGTCCACTGTATAAGGTCCACTGACCATACAGGACCTCCACTCACTGTCCACTGTATAAGGTCCACTGACCATACAGGACCTCCACTCACTGTCCACTGTATAAGGTCCACTGATCATACAGGACCTCCACTCACTGTCCACTGTATAAGGTCCACTGACCATACAGGACCTCCACTCACTGTCCACTGTATAAGGTCCACTGACCATACAGGGACCTCCACTCACTGTCCACTGTATCAGCTCCACTGACCATACAGGACCTACACTCACTGTCCACTGTATCAGCTCCACTGACCATACAGGACCTCCACTCACTGTCCACTGTATCAGCTCCACTGACCATACAGGACCTCCACTCACTGTCCACTGTATAAGGTCCACTGACCATACAGGACCTCCACTCACTGTCCACTGTATCAGCTCCACTGACCATACAGGACCTCCACTCACTGTCCACTGTATCAGCTCCACTGACCATACAGGACCTCCACTCACTGTCCACTGTATCAGCTCCACTGACCATACAGGACCTCCACTCACTGTCCACTGTATCAGCTCCACTGACCATACAGGACCTCCACTCACTGTCCACTGCATCAGCTCCACTGACCATACAGGAGCTCCACTCACTGTCCACTGTATCAGCTCCACTGACCATACAGGACCTCCACTCACTGTCCACTGTATAAGGTCCACTGACCATACAGGACCTCCACTCACTGTCCACTGTATAAGGTCCACTGACCATACAGGACCTCCACTCACTGTCCACTGTATCAGCTCCACTGACCATACAGGACCTCCACTCACTGTCCACTGTATCAGCTCCACTGACCATACAGGACCTCCACTCACTGTCCACTGTATCAGCTCCACTGACCATACAGGACCTCCACTCACTGTCCACTGTATCAGCTCCACTGACCATATAGGACCTCCACTCACTGTCCACTGTATCAGCTCCACTGACCATACAGGACCTCCACTCACTGTCCACTGCATCAGCTCCACTGACCATACAGGAGCTCCACTCACTGTCCACTGTATCAGCTCCACTGACCATACAGGACCTCCACTCACTGTCCACTGTATCAGCTCCACTGACCATACAGGACCTCCACTCACTGTCCACTGTATCAGCTCCACTGACCATACAGGACCTCCACTCACTGTCCACTGTATCAGCTCCACTGACCATACAGGACCTCCACTCACTGTCCACTGTAACAGCTCCACTGACCATACAGGACCTCCACTCACTGTCCACTGTATCAGCTCCACTGACCATACAGGACCTCCACTCACTGTCCACTGTATCAGCTCCACTGACCATACAGGACCTCCACTCACTGTCCACTGTATCAGCTCCACTGACCATACAGGACCTCCACTCACTGTCCACTGTATCAGCTCCACTGACCATACAGGACCTCCACTCACTGTCCACTGTATCAGCTCCACTGACCATACAGGACCTACACTTACAGACTGTAGTTCATCTGATTCTCTGTATACTTTATTACTTTGTTCTTTAATGATCAGGGCCCCCACAGGACCACCACAGAGCAGGTACTGTTAGGGAAGTGGGTCATTCTCAACACTGCAGGGACACTGGTGGTGGTGTGTTTGTGTGTGTTGTGCTGGTGTGAGTGGATCAGACACAAAGCTCTTCTAGAAAGATGTAACATGAAATAGTATTTTGATTTTGGAGCATTTCTATTGGTCCACTGATCATGAATTTTTCAAACAACATAAACAGGAGCTGCTGCATTTAAACAATGTAGAAAAAAGTTTTCCTTTATAAAAAACTTTCCAGACTACTCTGAACTAGACTGTTCACAGATCAGCTTCTCTCCAATGAACCATCTCCCACCAGACTACTCTGAATTCCACTGTTCACAGATCAGCTTCTCTCCAATGAACCATCTCCCACCAGACTACTCTGAATTCCACTGTTCACAGATCAGCTTCTCTCCAATGAACCATCTCCCACCAGACTACTCTGAATTCCACTGTTCACAGATCAGCTTCTCCACAATGAACCATCTCCCACCAGACTGCTCTGAATTCCACTGTTCACAGATCAGCTTCTCGACAATGAACCATCTCCCACCAGACTGCTCTGAATTCCACTGTTCACAGATCAGCTTCTCTCCAATGAACCATCTCCCACCAGACTACTCTGAATTCCACTGTTCACAGATCAGCTTCTCCACAATGAACCATCTCCCACCAGACTGCTCTGAATTCCACTGTTCACAGATCAGCTTCTCTCCAATGAACCATCTCCCACCAGACTACTCTGAATTCCACTGTTCACAGATCAGCTTCTCGACAATGAACCTTCTCCCACCAGACTACTCTCAACTAGACTGTTCACAGATCAGCTTCTCTCCAATGAACCATCTCCCACCAGACTACTCTGAATTCCACTGTTCACAGATCAGCTTCTCGACAATGAACCATCTCCCACCAGACTGCTCTGAATTACACTGTTCACAGATCAGCTTCTCTCCAATGAACCATCTCCCACCAGACTGCTCTGAATTCCACTGTTCACAGATCAGCTTCTCAACAATGAACCTTCTCCCACCAGACTACTCTCAACTAGACTGTTCACAGATCAGCTTCTCTCCAATGAACCATCTCCCACCAGACTACTCTGAACTAGACTGTTCACAGATCAGCTTCTCTCCAATGAACCATCTCCCACCAGACTACTCTGAACTAGACTGTTCACAGATCAGCTTCTCTCCAATGATCCATCTCCCACCAGACTACTCTGAATTACACTGTTCGCAGATCAGCTTCTCTCCAATGAACCATCTCCCACCAGACTACTCTGAACTAGACTGTTCACAGATCAGCTTCTCTCCAATGATCCATCTCCCACCAGAGCACTCTGAATTACACTGTTCACAGATCAGCTTCTCCACAATGAACCATCTCCCACCAGAGCACTCTGAATTCCACTGTTCGCAGATCAGCTTCTCTCCAATGAACCATCTCCCACCAGAGCACTCTGAATTCCACTGTTCACAGATCAGAATTATGAAACTGTGAAAAACTGGTGGACTTGCCCTTTAACAGCTGGGGTCTCCTGAGAAGTGTCTGACGTGCTGCAGAGTGTTTCTGTCAACAAGCTGTGTTTATTATCGGCCCTCAGAAAATGAGGAAGTCGTGAAGTATGTTTCTGGCCCTGGGGGTCCGCTGTCTGCAGCAGTGGTGGACCCCGAGGGCCGGAGGTCAGCACCGTCAGACTGACTCACAGCTGGCGAGCTTGGTTTGAGCGGGAAAGTCAGCACGAACACGTAACTGAGCGAGAACGTGAAGGAAGACGTGGCTGAAGGGAGCTTCGTATTGGAATTCCCCCGTTCCACCTTAAATAGTCTCAGACACCAGAACATAGCCGCCTACTGAGGAGCCAGAATGTAACTACTGCACCATTTAAGGTGGAACAGGGAATTCCAATAAGAAGCTAACTTCATATACTGAGGAGCCAGAATGTAACTACTGCACCATTTAAGGTGGAACGGGGAGTTGGAATAAGAAGTTAACTCCAGAAAGCAAGCAGATGAGCTTTTTTCCAGCAAACTGATAGCGAGTCTGAGTTTTACTCAAGTGTAAAGGAATCCGGCCCACCAGTTCCCCACCCGGGACCCCAAACAGCAGGGAGAGGGAGTGAGAGAGGGAGAGAGAGAGAGAGAGAGAGAGAGAGAGAGAGAGAGAGAGAATGAAACACACACCTGAAATAAAGACAGGAGTTTGTTTATATCGGACTACACCAGCAGCTGTTATGTCACCGCATGCTGGTCAGCTAGCCAGCTAATTTAGTATGTAAACAAGCGGCAGCTGCGTATGAGCGTTTTAACAGACTGACCAGCTCTACCTGAACCTGAGGTAAAACTTTTAACCTTCACACCGCACTGGCCTGCTTTTAGTCAACAAATGCCTTTCTGGTTACCGAGAGCGATTGGAGCCCAACAGCAGGTCTAAAATAAAGTGTGTTGACATTCCACAGGTCTCAGAACAGCAGCGTTCCGCAATGTCATCACCGAGCGGCTAACCTGCTAGAGCTAACGGCTACGTATGCTGCATGGACAGCCGGGAAAAATGAGGCTAAAATCGAAATTCAAGCCCACAGAGAACACACAAGAAGAGCAAATTCTCTTCTCAACCCGGACACACAGGTCCAAACGTGTAAATGTCACCACTGGTAAAGGACACAGGGCGACTGGCGAGAGGACAGGACGGTCCGAAACCTGCTAACGTGTGAGCTAGGTGGCGGCAAGCTAAGGCTAGCTAGCGTTAACCCACCGGTTCCTCTTTTACCTTCACGAATAAAATGATTAAACATTCTCCTTCACTGCTCTTTACACCGCCGGGCCTGTCTCTGTCCATCTCGGGTGATGAGAACATGTGTTTACCTGCAGCGTACACAGGAGAGCAGCAGCTGAGAGCGCAGCGGCACAACTAACCCCTCCGAGTTCGCGGACTTGTGAGGATTTAAGAGAGTTCAGCAGCGACGGGCGGCGCAGTGACGTAGTTCAACTGAGCTTCCTGTAGCAGCACCTACCCTGATCCTGTACCCAGAACAGCTATAACATCAACACCACCTCCTCATATCTCCACTCACTGACCACTGTACCAGCTCCACTGACCATACAGGACCTCCACTCACTGTCCACTGTATCAGCTCCACTGACCATACAGGACCTCCACTCACTGTCCACTGTATCAGCTCCACTGACCATACAGGACCTCCACTCACTGTCCACTGTATCAGCTCCACTGACCATACAGGACCTCCACTCACTGTCCACTCTATTAGACACTCCTACTACTTGCTGGTCCACCTTGTAGATGTAAAGTCAGAGACAGTAGCTCATCTGCTGCTGCACAGTTTGTGTTCCTCTAGTCCTTCATCCTGTCTGATCCACTCACACCAGCACAACACACACTAACACACCACCACCACATCAGTGTCACTGCAGTGGTGAGAATGACCCACCTCCCTAATAGTATCTGCTCTGTATATATATATATATAGTATATTAATCAGCCATAACATTAAAAACATCCCCCTGTATCTACACTTACAGACTGTAGTTCATCTGATTCTCTGTATACTTTATTACTCTGTTCTTTAATGATCAGGACCCCCACAGGACCACCACAGAGCAGATACTATTAGGAAGGTGGGTCATTCTCAGCACTGCAGTGACATGAACATGGTGTTTATGTGTTGTGCTGGACTGATAATCATCCACCAACCAAAACTATCCAGACAGCAGTGTCCTGTGGGCGGCGTCCTGTGTCCACTGATGAAGAACTAGAGGAACACAAACTGTGCAGCAGCAGATGAGCTACTGTCTCTGACTTTACATCTACAAGGTGGACCAGCAAGTAGTAGGAGTGTAGGAGTATATCTGATATCTGAGACTACAATAATCATTCAGGTCATCAATAGATGTATTCTCATGAATTCTTTATTATTCAGCCTTGCAACCATGTGTCCCAAGCCTACAAAGCCAAGGATGGACCAGCTCCTCCTGACCTTATGGCAATGGTCAAAAGCTGATCTACACCTCGAGCCCTTTGCGCTTCAAGTACTGCTCGGCTTGACCCGCCATCTCTCAAGACTCATGGAAGACAAGCGAGAAGAAGCTTCTCTGTCCTGGAGCCCAGATGGTGGAAGGAACTTCTACTGGCTGTCCAAACAGCGGACTCTCTCATGGTCTTCAAACGCAGACTGAAGCTCTTATAATCACTGATCTACTGAAATATTGGTAGAAACCATAATTCCACTTGATCTTCTAGGAACTCGGGATAAGTACTGCTCTGATACTGTATGTAGTGTATTTGTTCTCTTCTCTGTAGGTGTTCCAGTCTTGCTAGGTGTTGCTCTGTGTCTAATCTTATATTTTGTTCTCTTCTGTCTAGGTATCAGCACTGGCTCTAGTTTATAGCAGTGTTTGAGTTTAGGAGTAGATTGGATTAAACCTGTTTGTACTAGATAGAGATTCATACTCTGACTGAACACACAGCACTGCTGTAGGTCTCTCTGGATAAGAGCGTCTGCTGAATGCTGTAATGTAAACGTGTCTGGTGTAGTTATGTAAAGTGGTCATACACAGAGGCTCACGGGAGGAGCCACGCTTTGTTTAAGACCTGAACAATACTTGTTGTTGTTTGTTAGCTTAGTCTAACCAGAGTCTGCCACACCTACTCTAGATCATTAACATCTCTAGCAGTGCTTGATTGACTGGATCAGATGCGTCAGTATCAGGTGAGCTCAGAATACAGTATTGCATTGATCCTGTAATGATGTCTTAACCACACTACAACATGACCTTATGAGTAAATCATTTATTTACTGAACGTTTGCTGGTGTCACTGTGTTAGTGGTATACCAGGCTAGTTGGTAAAGCTTTAGGGTCACCATGTCCTTGTGAAGACCAACAGTGGGCATAGGACAGAGACAGAGAGACACAAACACAATAAACATTCAGACTAATACTCTTCATGTCTCATAAAAATAATATCAGATGTTTCAAACTATGAAAAAATAATTAATAAATAAATAAATAATTTACAATTCAAGACCAAAAATCCTTTAAAGGTTTAAGCAGCACTTTCACTGACCATTAACATTCTGCACGAGCATTAATTAATTAATTAACAGAAATTCTGTACTACCTATAACTCCACCTCCCTGTATCTCCACTCACTGACCATACAGGAGCTCCACCTACAGACTGTAGTTCATCTGATTCTCTGTATACTTTATTACTCTGTTCTTTAATGATCAGGACCCCCACAGGACCACCACAGAGCAGATACTATTAGGGAGGTGGGTCATTCTTTTCAGTGACACTGACATGGTGCTGGTGTGAGTGGATCAGACACAGCAGTGCTGCTGCTGGAGTGTTTAAACACTGTGTCCACTCACTGTCCACTCTATTAGACACTCCTACTACTTGCTGGTCCACCTTGTAGATGTAAAGTCAGAGACAGTAGCTCATCTGCTGCTGCACAGTTTGTGTTCCTCTAGTTCTTCATCAGTGGACACAGGACGCCGCCCACAGGACACTGCTGTCCGGATAGTTTTGGTTGGTGGACGATTCTCAGTCCAGCAGTGACACTGAGGTGTTTAAACACTCCAGCAGCAGCACTACTGTGTCTGATCCACTCACACCAGCACAACACACACTAACTAACACACCACCACGTCAGAGTCACTGCAGTGCTGAGAATGACCCACCTCCCTAATAGTATCTGCTCTGTGGTGGTCCTGTGGGGGTCCTGATCATTAAAGAACAGAGTAATAAAGTATACAGAGAATCAGATGAACTACAGTCTGTAAGTGTGGAGCTACAGCAGTGAGTGTAGATATAAGGAGGTGTTTTAATGTCATGGTTAATCGGTGTATACACACTAATTAGATACACTAGATAATTAGATATACTAAATCAGACCACCTACAACCTCTTGAAACTCATTTTTGGAACTGGAATAGCACAGCTTACCTCCCCCCTGGATACACAGACACAAAACCGTAAGTGAACTGTTTGGAATTTTCTGGATTACTACAAAATGTGGTCTGATCACTATTATGAGTCACCAATATAGACCAGGACAATCTAACTAAACCAATATCACAACAGCTTCCTGTCTTTCACTGAGCACGGTGAGTAAACACAGGCTGGAAAACGTGAGGAACCCCTGAAATTAATAACCAGTATACGCCCTTTAGCAGCCGCGCCGCCACAGTCGTGAATAAGAGTGACGAGTGTGGAGGAGGAACATCGGACCCGTCCTTCCTGAAAACGTGTTTCAGTTAATCAGTGTCTCGGGGGAGCCGTGACTGCGCTGCCCTCTTCAGGTCAGACCACATTTTATTAACAATCAAAGCAGAAATCCAGAAATTCCAAAACGGTTCCTTGCAGCTGTATGGGCTGTACATGTGACGTGGTGTGGACTAGGGCTGCACCTAAAGATTAATTTAATAATCCATTAATCTAACCCTATTTTTTCGATTAGTTCATTAATCCAATTACTAATTTTTAGATTACTCTGAGTGTGTTAGGAATGTTTTTACTTTGTTATGGATTTGTAACCAATGGATGAGTGTGTGTGTGGGTGTGGACAATGAAACTGAAACACCTGTTATGTTAGTGTGGGAGGTTTCATGGCTAAATTGGACCAGTTTGGTGTTCAATCTTCATTAACTGCACCAGTAAGATCAGAGTGTGAAGTTCAGTTAGCAGGTAAGACACAGTTTAGCTCCAAATATTACAATAACACATTATGGGACATACCAGAGTATGTTGGTGCATCTGTGAGCAAGACAGCAAGTCTTTGTGATGTATCAAGAGCCACGGTAACCAGGGTAACGTCAGCAGACCACCAAGAAGGACCAACCACATCCAACAGGATTAACTGTGGACGGGAGAGGAAGCTGTCTGAAAGGGATGTTGGGTTCTAACCCGGATTGTATCCAAAAAACATAAAACCACGGCTGATCAAATCACAGCAGAGTTAAATGTTCTCCTCAGCTTCTCCTGTTTCACCAGAACTGTCCGTCAGGAGCTCCACAGGGTCAATACACACGGCCGGGCTGCTATAGCCAAACCTTTGGTGACTCGTGCCAAACATCGGTTTCAATGGTGCAAGGAGATCAGATCTCAGGCTGTGGACAATGTGAACCATGTATTGTTCTCTGATGATCCACCTTTACTGTTATCCCCACATCTCTCCCGTTACGGTGTGGAGAAGACCCAAAGAAGCAGACCACCCAGACTGGTGCATGCCCAGAGTGAAGCATGGGGGTGGATCAGGGATGGTTTGGGTTGCCATATCATGGCATTCCCTTGTCCCAATACTTGTGCTAGATGGGCATGTCACCGAACCATTCTGGAGGACCATGTGCATCCAATGGTTCAAACATTGTATCCTGAAGGCGGTGCCGTGTATCAGGATGACGATGCACCAATACACACAGCAGGACTGGAGAAAGATGGTTTGATGAACATGAAAGTGAAGTTGAACATCTCCCATGACCTGCACAGTCACCAGATCTAAATACTATTGAGACACTTTGGGGTGTTTTGGAGGAGCGAGTCAGGAAACGTTCTCCTCCACCAGCATCACGTAGTGACCTGAACACTGTCCTGCAAGAAGAATGGCTTAAAATCCCTCTGACCACCGTGCAGGACCTGTATATGATATTCCCAACACCAACTGACGCTGTATTGGCCGCAAAAGGCCCTACACCATCCTAATCAACTATTGTGGTCTAAAACCAGGTGTTTCAGTTTCATTGTCCAACCCCTGTACGTATATATATATATATATATATATATATATATATATATATATATATATATATATATATATATATATATATATATATATACACATACATACATACATACATACATACATACATACACACACAAGGAAAGTGGACAGCCATCCTAGACATGAGATACTAAAGGGTATCCTAAACGCAGGTGATCTATAAATGGTTAAAGACTAAGAGTCTACACTCTGACTCGACTTTTAGAGGCACAAATGACACGTAGCTCCTACACGCCTCACACACAAGAACTCACAGTTTGTAGACTGTATATATATTTTGACAGAGAGTCGTTTGAGAAGCAGCTACGTGTGTTTAAAGCTCCGCGGTATCTAGAACAGTCTTAGGTTCTACACCGGACGATTAAGAAACAGTTAGAGATGTGACTTTGAGTGACTCTACTGAAAGAAACATGTTAAAGACTCAACATTAAATACAAATACACACGGAGTCTTCTGTCCGTACTCTGCGTTCATTCCATACATACATTCGTTTTCGGAAAGCTTACGGATACGGACGTGATGGAGCAATACCGCTGTAGACCAGAAGGGGCAGTGCAAGACGCCACCACTTCCATATAAACATGACGAAGAAGACACGGCAGGACTTTTGATTAGAAATTCCCCGAAATAAAGAAGTACGAGGTCATCCACCGCCGCCATGTTTAATTTACTCTGAACTGCCCCCTACTGGACGTGTTGCTCAACAACCATGTAAACGGAGCTGACGCAGACCGTATAAATCAGTCTTTACAAGTAAATAATTTAAAATCTGAGTTTCTGTGTGAAACACTCCTACAGCCTTAGATACACACAGATTAGTCCATGCTTTCAGTGGGCGTGGCCTTCTCTGCAATGCAACAATGCACATTATGCTAATGGATGCAATTTGGTAATCGATTACGTCGACGCGTCGCTCCAGCACTAGTGTGAACCAATGCGCATGCTTTAAAACAGCACAGAGGTGGTTCTTCTCGAAAGATCTAGATTTCTACTGTGTGGGCTGGAAGTGTTCCCGGCAGATCTCTACTCCCGGGATGTGTTACGGTTATCTTCACCACCACTGCTGCCACTGCTCCTAGTGCACTTGTGTGTCTTCACAGTCTTTGAATGCCTGAAGCTCCTCCCACACTCGGAGCAGTGATACGGCTTCT
>CM038725.1:1035088-1037588 GCA_021613375.1 Megaleporinus macrocephalus | reverse complement strand
TCACTGTCCACTGTATCAGCTCCACTGACCATACAGGACCTCCACTCACTGTCCACTGTATCAGCTCCACTGACCATACAGGACCTCCACTCACTGTCCACTGTATCAGCTCCACTGACCATACAGGACCTCCACTCACTGTCCACTGTATCAGCTCCACTGACCATACAGGAGCTACACTTACAGACTGTAGTTCAGAATCAGAATCGGACTTTATTTGCCAAGTGTGCTCACACATACAAGGAATTTGTGTTTGGTCACAGAAGCTCACAGTGCACGATAACTGACATTACAGAAGTAGCACATCCAATCTACACACACACACACACACACACACACACACACACACACACACACACACACAGTGACATACACGCACAGACACACCTGTAAACTTAACACTAGTGTTAACATGTGCAGAGTTGTATATTAAAAGTAAAGTACTGAGAGCAGCAGTAAAGAACACAGACTGAATTTAATAGATATAAATATGAAGAACAGAAGAGTCACTGGTGGAGACGATGGTACAGAGTGTTCTGAGACTATCAGATAAATAAAAAGTGCAGAACAAGAAGAAGAGTGAGAGAACATCTGGATATGGATGTATGTAGTAGACTGTACAGAGAAAGAAGAGTGAGAGAACATCTGGATATGGATGTATGTAGTAGACTGTATTCAGAATGTAGTGTGTGATGTTCAGCTGTTCAGAGTGTGATGGCGTGTGGGAAGAAGCTTCTCTGAAGTCTGGAGGTCTTGATCCTCAACTGACTGAAACGCCGACCTGAGGGAAGATACTGGAACAGGTGATGTCCAGGGTGTGACGGATCACGGACGATGTTCTCTGCCCGCTTCCTGGTTCTGGCCGTGTGCAGGTCCGGTAGGGAGGGTAACTTCACACCGATGGTTCTCTCTGCAGACCTGATGATGCGCTGCAGTCTGTGGGTGAGGTGTTTGGTGGCTGAGCTGCCCCACACTGTGATGGATGCGGTGAGGACAGTTCATCTGATTCTCTGTATACTTTTTGTCTGATTCACTCACACCAGCACAACACACTCCAACACACCATCATCTCACGTCAGTTTCACTGCAGTTAGCTTAGCCTATTAAGTAGAGCCAAGTCTAAGATAATAATATTTAAACATTATATATATTTTTTTTTTTTCCCGAATTATTATTAATATTATTACTCTTTTTAATATAGTGACTATTGAATTTTTAGTTTTGGTCGGAGTGTCCCTTCACACAGAGAGTGGCGCTGTGAGTTCTCGACTGACCGCGAGGGGGCAGTGTGAGTGCGCTGCTTTTTCATTGACCGCCACAAATTCAAAGCAGTGCGTGTGTGTGCGTCTCGGCTCGCTATTGGCTGAGCTGCGCGCTGGGGGCGGGGTTCTATGTAAGCGTTAGCTGGTGAGGAAGGAGAGTCAGTCTGTCTGAGAGCCGCGCGGTAGACTGTCTGCTCTACATCTTCCTCACCTGTTAGTCTAGCTCTCTCTGAGCTTTACCTGAGCTTTACCTGAACTTTACCTGGCCGGACTTACCTGCTGGTTCACCTGCACCGTCTTCGTTCAGTAGCTGGTGGTCTCTGCTGTGCCGCGCGCTCCACAGGTGGGAACGTTTTGTGCTGAAGTCAGTTTTGAGGAATTCTGCTGCTGCCTCCACACACCAGCCCCCCTGTTATTGATCAGGACTCTGATCGATACTCCTCTGCTGAGGACCGAGTGTGAGGCTGGAGCTGCTCCTCTTCTCTCTCTGAGTCCTCCTCCAGCACAATGAGCACTTTCTCCTCAGCGCCCCGCAACGGAGGAACCTTCTGAGCTCAGCCGGACAGAACCAACACCCAGCCAGCCAGCCAGCCAGCCAGCTCCAGATCCGGACCAGATTCTCTCCAGAAGCGAGTTTTTGGCCCAGAAGCTCAACATGACCGACAAGAGGTTCTCCACTCTGGATGAAACGTCTCTCCGGAATTTGGTGAGTTCATCAGTCACTTACTCTCCAAACAGGAAACCACCCTGCTTCATACTTTATTACTCACCAGTTTGGACCATAAAACCTTCTCACTGGATTTAGGAGACAACAGAACATCTGTTTACACACACACACACACACACACACACACACACACACACACACACACACACCATATATCAGCTCCACTGACCATACAGGAGCTCCACTTACAGACTGTAGTTCATCTGATTCTCTGTATACTTTATTAGAGACAGTAGCTCATCTGCTGCTGCACAGTTTGTGTTCCTCTAGTTCTTCATCAGTGGACAGTGAGTGGAGGTCCTGTATGGTCAGTGGAGCTGATACAGTGGTCAGTGAGTGGAGGTCCTGTATGGTCAGTGGAGCTGATACAGTGGACAGTGAGTGGAGGTCCTGTATGGTCAGTGGAGCTGATACAGTGAACAGTGAGTGGAGGTCCTGTATGGTCAGTGGAGCTGATACAGTGGACAGTGAGTGGAGGTCCTGTATGGTCAGTGGAGCTGATACAGTGGTC
>CM038725.1:1015088-1027588 GCA_021613375.1 Megaleporinus macrocephalus | reverse complement strand
TTTATGTGGAGTGTGTGTGTGTGTGTGTGTTTATGTGGAGTGTGTGTGTGTGTGTGTGTGTTTATGTGGAGTGTGTGTGTGTGTGTGTGTTTATGTGGAGTGTGTGTGTGTGTGTGTTTATGTGGAGTGTGTGTGTGTGTTTATGTGGACTGTGTGTGTGTTTATGTGGACTGTGTGTGTGTTTATGTGGACTGTGTGTGTGTGTGTGTTTATGTGGAGTGTGTGTGTGTGTGTGTTTATGTGGAGTGTGTGTGTGTGTGTTTATGTGGAGTGTGTGTGTGTGTGTTTATGTGGAGTGTGTGTGTGTTTATGTGGAGTGTGTGTGTGTGTGTTTATGTGGAGTGTGTGTGTGTGTTTATGTGGAGTGTGTGTGTGTGTTTATGTGGAGTGTGTGTGTGTGTTTATGTGGACTGTGTGTGTGTTTATGTGGACTGTGTGTGTGTGTTTATGTGGACTGTGTGTGTGTGTTTATGTGGACTGTGTGTGTGTTTATGTGGACTGTGTGTGTGTTTATGTGGAGTGTGTGTGTGTTTATGTGGAGTGTGTGTGGCTGGGTCTGCGGGGCTGGGTCTGCGGGGCTGGGTCTGCGGGGCTGGGTCTGCCTTGCTGGGTCTGCCTTGCTGGGTCTGCCGGGCTGGGTCTGCCGGGCTGGGTCTGCCGGGCTGGGTCTGCCTTGCTGGGACGAGAGGAGGGCCAGAGAGGGACGAGAGGAGGGCCAAAGGAGGGCCAGAGGGGGACGAGAGGAGGGCCAGAGAGGGACGAGAGGAGGGCCAGAGAGGGACGAGAGGAGGGCCAGAGGGGGACGAGAGGAGGGCCAGAGAGGGACGAGAGGAGGGCCAGAGAGGGACGAGAGGAGGGCCAGAGGGGGACGAGAGGAGGGCCAGAGAGGGACGAGAGGAGGGCCAGAGGGGGACGAGAGGAGGGCCAGAGAGGGACGAGAGGAGGGCCAGAGAGGGACGAGAGGAGGGCCAGAGAGGGACGAGAGGAGGGCCAGAGAGGGACGAGAGGAGGGCCAGAGAGGGACGAGAGGAGGGCCAGAGAGGGACGAGAGGAGGGCCAGAGAGGGACGAGAGGAGGGCCGGAGAGGGACGAGAGGAGGGCCAGAGAGGGACGAGAGGAGGGCCAGAGGAGTTTGGGTTCAGTAGAGAGGAACTCGGGCGTATAGAAGAAAACACAGTGTCTGTAAGAGCCCAGTCCACTGAGACCCTTAGACCTCTTTCTCAGGGGTCCTTGTTGAAACCACACGCATAAAGAAGAAGAAAGATAAAAATAGTGTGTGTGTGTGTGTGTGTGTGTGTGTGTGTGTGTGTGTGTGTGTGTGTGTGTGTGTGTGATTTTGGAGCGTTCCTATTGGTCCATTCATTATAATTTATTTCTTTACTGTAAAGGCAGCTGCTGTGTTCACATGATGTAGTAAAAATATGGAGATCCATTTTAACATCAACAATAAACCTGAGAGAGATTATGGGTGTATATGTGTATATATGTGTGTATATATGTGTGTATGTATATGTATATGTATGTGTATGTATGTGTATGTATGTGTATATATGTGTGTATGTATATGTATATGTATGTGTATATATGTGTATATATGTGTGTATATATATGTATATGTATGTGTATATATGTGTATATATGGGAAATGTGTGTATATATATATTTTTTAACTGTTAGTAAATATGAGAAGCTTGGGCAGCTGAAGGTTCCTCTGATGTTCTGAGATGTGGTGAGACGGAGAGTCTGTTTCCCAGGATTCCCTGTTTCTGCTCGGCTCCTCGGTTCTGGAGCTGCTGACTCCGCCGGCGCTGAGTTGTAAATAAACTGAGCTGTGTTTGTTTATCTGTAACGTAAACAGACAAACACAGTCAGACACACACGCCGCGTCTCTGTGACGCCTAGAGGACCACAGGGTTAGTGTGTTTACATACGCCGAGTGTTCTCTGTGGTGCTGGACTCGGTGGTGCTGGACTCGGTGGTGCTGGACTGGGTGGTGCTGGACCCTGTGGTGCTGGACTTGGTGGTGCTGGACTGGGTGGTGCTGGACTGGGTGGTGCTGGACTCGGTGGTGCTGGACTCGGTGGTGCTGGACTCGGTGGTGCTGGACTGGGTGGTGCTGGACTCTGTGGTGCTGGACTGGGTGGTGCTGGACTGGGTGGTGCTGGACTCGGTGGTGCTGGACTGGGTGGTGCTGGACTCGGTGGTGCTCTGTGTGTAGTTTATGTCGGGGTCTCTGCTGGGCAGAGAAAAGTGTACCAACCAAAACATGTAGACGAGCAGCTCTCTGGTCAGAAACTGACCGCTGATTAATAGGTGTAATGTTATAATGTAGATGCCCCGCCCCCTTCTTACTTCTGATGGACTCCGCCTTTCTGCGTGACCCCTCCCCCTCTTTACTTCAGACAGGACTGTCTAATCACTGCTGAGTTTTATCGGTAGTCCGCTGAGTGTCCTGCTTCACACTGTCTGGTCCAGGACCTCCAGGAGTTCTTACTGATGTCTCTGCTGGACGTTGGAGGTCACTCTCTGCAGTAATACGTTCTTTTACTGGACTAGATGACCTCAATTTAATTTTAGTACTCAGTACACTGTAATCTTAATCTCTTCTTATTAATCAGGAATGAAAATGAGATTATCCAGATGATCATTCAGGACTAAGCAGGTTTAGAGACGTGTGACCCAGAGAGACCTAGTTCACTCACAAACTACACACACCTGACCAGTCGTCTCCTTTAACATCTCCTACATCAGTGTAGATAATACACCTCACTGTATCTCCACTCACTGACCATACAGGACCTCCACTCACTGTCCACTGTATCAGCTCCACTGACCATACAGGACCTCCACTCACTGTCCACTGTATCAGCTCCACTGACCATACAGGACCTCCACTCACTGTCCACTGTATCAGCTCCACTGACCATACAGGACCTCCACTCACTGTCCACTGTATCAGCTCCACTGACCATACAGGACCTCCACTCACTGTCCACTGTATCAGCTCCACTGACCATACAAGACCTCCACTTACAGACTGTAGTTCATCTGATTCTCTGTATACTTTATTACTCTGTTCTTTAATGATCAGGACCCCCACAGGACCACCACAGAGCAGATACTATTAGGGAGGTGGGTCATTCTCAGCACTGCAGTGACACTGACGTGGTGGTGTGTTAGTTAGTGTGTGTTGTGCTGGTGTGAGTGGATCAGACACAGCAGTGTCACTGCTGGACTGAAAATCGTCCACCAACCAAAACTATCTGGACAGCAGTGTCCTGTGGGCGGCGTCCTGTGTCCACTGATGAAGAACTAGAGGAACACAAACTGTGCAGCAGCAGATGAGCTACTGTCTCTGACTTTACATCTACAAGGTGGACCAGCAAGTAGTAGGAGTGTCTAATAGAGTGGACAGTGAGTGGACACAGTGTTTAAACACTCCAGCAGCAGCACTGCTGTGTCTGATCCACTCACACCAGCACCACGTCAGTGTCACTGCAGTGCTGAGAATGACCCACCTCCCTAATAGTATCTGCTCTGTGGTGGTCCTGTGGGGGTCCTGATCATTAAAGTAACAGTGTGAATTAGTGTGCAGTACAGTTTTTAAATTAGTCGATTGATCTAACAACTCATTTTTAGATTACTGTAATGTGAGTGAGTTAGGAATTTAAAAAATATGTTTTGCTAGGGATTTGTAACCAATGGATGATATGGATGATATATATATATCCTCATATAAGTATGAGGAAAGCATATGGCCATATGCACACAGTGTATTAAAATGTATCTTAAACGCAGGTGATCTATAAATGGTTAAAGACTAAGGGTCTACACTCTGACTCGACTTTTAGAGGCACAAATGACTCGTAGCTCCTACACGCCTCACACACAAGAACTCAGACCGTTTGTGGACTGTATGTATATTTTGGCAGAGAGTGGTTTGAGAAGCAGCTACGTGTGTTTTAAAGCTCTGCGGTATCTAGAACAGTCTTGGGTTCTACACCGGACGACTTTCAGTGACTCTACTGAAAGAAACATGTTAAAGACTCAACATTAAATACTCAGTTAATACTCTGAGTTCATTCTGTGTGTAATTTGAACGTTTTTGGAAAGTTTATACGGACGGGACGGAGCAATGCCACTGCAGACCATGGGGGCAGTGCAGGACGTCACCACGTCCGTACGAACCCAGTGGAGAAGAAACGGTGGGACTGTTTGAAGAGTGGTTGTACGAGTTGGTTAGAAGTTTTAACCGTGGTGTATCTTCTCCGTGCGCAGAGACTAACAGCTGTTTTTAGTTGTTTTAGAACTAAAATAAAAAACTGCGAGCTCCTCCACCGCCGCCAAGTCTGATTTACTCTATACTGCCCTCTACTGGAAGTGTTGCTCAACAACCATGTAAATGGAGCTGATGCAGAGCAGTATGAGGGCAGTGATGGTTATATATCTTCAAATCTTTACAGCCTTTATATCTTAATAATCTTATAATCTGCTGAGAGAAGTCTGTTTGTCGTTCTTTTCCATCCCTCTTTTCCCCCATAGAGTCTCATTCCTTTCGGTCACACCCAAACATCATGGTTTTGTTTAACCTACAGCTTCCAAACTGCCTCTACTGATTCAGAGCAGATCCACAACACTAACCACAAACATACTGACCTGCACTCCTCTATTAATCGTTTATTCATCCCCTCCTTCCTCCCATAGGATCCCATTAATTTTCATTCACACCCAAACCTCACGAGCGAGTATAAATCAGCCTTTACGTGTTAATAATCTATAAATAATCTATAAGATCAGATAAACAGGTAAACAGGTGCTGTCCTGCTGCTGTGGTGGTGAAGCTCTACAGGATGTTTGATCTTCAAGGTCTCGTGTATAGCAGTTGTACTGTTGTGATCATCTCCACTGTGCAGAGCTGACAGAGCACCACACTGTTGTGTTTCTTTGTGAAACACTCCCACAACGTTAGATACACATAGTTAAATCCATGCTTTCAGTGGGCGTGGCCTTCTTTGCGATGCATCGACGCACGTTATGCTAATCGATGTAGTCTCATAACCGGTGTGATTGTTTACGTTAGCGACGCCCCAGCCCTAGATTTAAGCTCCTTTTCTGAGAGACCAGTGCTCTCTGTGTGGTTTGCAGCTCTAACGGGACTCGGGCTTCCAGAAATGTTGTTTTTGTTCCGTTCCCGCCGTACTCCGAGTGTTTTCTCACTTGCTCCACTGTGTTTGACTTTTTCCGAGCCCCTAATCCCCCCGAGGCTCTAAATGTCACAGTCTCACACGGGTTACCAGCACTCTGCTCTTTCCACCAGTTTTCGGCTCTGGGTTTATTTTTAGCCGCCTGTGTTGCTTTTTAATTTCCTTCATGTGAACGTAGGCTCTTCTCCTCCTGGACCTTCTCAGTAACAAGCGTCCAGAAGACGTTTTAATTAGTGCACCAGCTCAGACCTCAGTGTGGTGGGAGAACTCGTAGAGTATCTTCTGCTTGTTTGTAAAGGGGACAGCAGAGACAGAGACAGGCCTTCAGCAGCCACTGGGAACCAGAGACACGAGACGCTCCCAGTTTAACTGTGACAGCAACGCCAACCACAGTCACGACTGGAATAACCTCACCACGTATAAAGCTGTGGTTACGGACACAGCGTCTCTACAAGACAGGAAAAGAGAGGTAATTAGCAAAGAATGCTAGGAATTCTGGGTAGTTTCTGCTGTTTTGGTTTGAGAGTCGTATCTGCTAAGGAAGCACAAACGAGTATAAACCAGAGAAGATCACTTCCTGCAGGAAACGCAGGATGGCTGCACATAAACAACAAGTAGAGGAGTGCAGGTCAGTGTGTCTGTGGATTAGAGTCAGTAGAGGCAGTTTGGAGGCTGTAGGTTAAATGAAAACATGATGATTGGGTGTGAATAATAATGAATGGGATCCTATGGGAGGAACGAGGGATGAATAAACGACAGGTAGAGGAGTGCAGGTCAGTATGTCTGTGGTTAGTGTTGTGGATCTGCTCTGAGTCAGTAGAGGCAGTTTGGAGGCTGTAGGTTAAATGAAAACATGATGATTGGGTGTGAATAATAATGAATGGGATCCTATGGGAGGAACGAGGGATGAATAAACGACAGGTAGAGGAGTGCAGGTCAGTATGTCTGTGGTTAGTGTTGTGGATCTGCTCTGAGTCAGTAGAGGCAGTTTGGAGGCTGTAGGTTAAATGAAAACATGATGATTGGGTGTGAATAATAATGAATGGGATCCTATGGGAGGAACGAGGGATGAAGAAACGACAGGTAGAGGAGTGCAGGTCAGTGTGTCTGTGGATTAGAGGTTGTGGATCTGCTCTGAGTCAGTAGAGACAGTTTGGTAGAACATAGTAGGTTAAATGAAATTTTGATATTTGGGTGTGTCTGAAAATGAATAGGTCTCTATGGGGAAGATCTTCTCTGCGTAACGTGTCCCACAGATTTAGAGATCTGACTCTGTTCCAGCACCAGATGGTCCGGTCTGATTATGTGATTTGATCTTGTGTACAGATTTTTGATTGGATCCCTGGATTCCGGAAAACTACAGATTAATTCTGGAATTTTCTCCATAGAGAATGAATAGGATGAAAAAGTCACGCCAATCTACTGAACTTCTGCTCGACTGACAGATACTGATTCATATACACTGACTCAGAGCAGACCCCCGACCACGACTGCAGTGCTGGTTTGACCCGCACTCGTCTGTTTGTCGTTTTTTTCCATCCCTCACTCCTCCCATACAGTCCCATTCATTTTCAGACAAACCCAAACAATATGGTTTTATTTAACCTACAGCCTCCAAACTGCCTTTACTGACTCAGAGCAGATCCCCAAACACTAACCCACAAATATACTGACCCACACTCCTCTACTTGTCCTTTATTCATCCCCTCGTTCCTCCCATAGGATCCTATTCATTTTCATTCACACCCAAACATATATAAATAAAATGTATTATTATTATTTAACTTACAGCCTCCAAACTGCCTCTACTGACTCAGAGCAGGTCCTGAACCTCTAATCCACAGACATACTGACCCGCACTCCTCTACTGGTCCTTTATTCACAGCCGTCCTGTGTTTCCTGCAGGAAATAAACGTTTCTAGTTCTGTATAAAAGCTGTTTGTTCCAGAGAGGAAGCTTTTATTTATTCAGTAAACACTTTATTCTGTAAATGTTCTAATAGTATGTAAATGTATCCAGTAGCTGTAACTGCAGCCACTCTGGGCTACTTTTCTGCCCTGCCTGCTGAAACCGCTGAAATCCTTTGGGATGTCAGAGAAAATAAACTTCAGCCACTCCTTCCGGAATTCTGCACGGAGACTTTTCCCGGCAGCCACAGATACGACTCCGCTCAGAGCCCGCAGTGAAAACACTGATCATCTCCGAGTGAACGAGGCTCAAACTGCTGGAGCTGACACACTCATAGTTCAATCACAGAGTATCTGTACATTTTAACACTTACAGTATGTACAGACGAGTTTAGTATGTGTAAAACTCTCTGATCAGTAAGTGTCTGATTACCAGTAAGAAGAGCAGATCTGATTAGAACAGATGTAAATAATCAGACATACAATACAAAGTAACATGAACCCTAACCTTAACACAATAAAGTGTAAAAGCTCTACTTACTCTATTAATACTGATTAATATTTAGTAATAAAGTGTAAAACACTACTTACTCTATTAATACTGATTAATATTTAGTAATAAAGTGTAAAAGCTCTACTTACTCTATTAATACTGATTAATATTTAATAATAAAGTGTAAAAGCTCTACTTACTCTATTAATACTGATTAATATTTAATAATAAAGTGTAAAAGATCTACTTACTCTATTAATACTGATTAATATTAAATAATAAAGTGTAAAAGCTCTACTTACTCTATTAATACTGTTTAATATTTAATAATAAAGTGTAAAAGCACTACTTACTCTATTAATACTGATTAATATTTAATAATAAAGTGTAAAACACTACTTACTCTATTAATACTGATTAATATTTAATAATAAAGTGTAAAAGCTCTACTTACTCTATTAATACTGATTAATATTTAATAATAAAGTGTAAAAGATCTACTTACTCTATTAATACTGATTAATATTAAATAATAAAGTGTAAAAGCTCTACTTACTCTATTAATACTGATTAATATTTAGTAATAAAGTGTAAAACACTACTTACTCTATTAATACTGATTAATATTTAGTAATAAAGTGTAAAAGCTCTACTTACTCTATTAATACTGATTAATATTTAATAATAAAGTGTAAAAGCTCTACTTACTCTATTAATACTGATTAATATTTAATAATAAAGTGTAAAAGATCTACTTACTCTATTAATACTGATTAATATTAAATAATAAAGTGTAAAAGCTCTACTTACTCTATTAATACTGATTAATATTTAATAATAAAGTGTAAAAGCACTACTTACTCTATTAATACTGATTAATATTTAATAATAAAGTGTAAAAGCTCTACTTACTCTATTAATACTGATTAATATTTAATAATAAAGTGTAAAAGCACTACTTACTCTATTAATACTGATTAATATTTAATAATAAAGTGTAAAAGATCTACTTACTCTATTAATACAGTTTAATATTTAATAATAAAGTGTAAAAGCACTACTTACTCTATTAATACTGATTAATAATTAATAATAAAGTGTAAAAGCACTACTTACTCTATTAATACTGATTAATATTTAATAATAAAGTGTAAAAGATCTACTTACTCTATTAATACTGTTTAATATTTAATAATAAAGTGTAAAAGCACTGCTTACTCTATTAATACTGTTTAATATTTAATAATAAAGTGTAAAAGCACTACTTACTCTATTAATACTGATTAATATTTAATAATAAAGTGTAAAAGCACTACTTTCTCTATTAATACTGATTAATATTAAATAATAAAGTGTAAAAGCTCTACTTACTCTATTAATACTGATTAATATTTAATAATAAAGTGTAAAAGCACTACTTACTCTATTAATACTGATTAATATTTAATAATAAAGTGTAAAAGCATTACTTACTCTATTAATACTGATTAATATTTAATAATAAAGTGTAAAAGCACTACTTTCTCTATTAATACTGATTAATATTAAATAATAAAGTGTAAAAGCTCTACTTACTCTATTAATACTGATTAATATTTAATAATAAAGTGTAAAAGCACTACTTACTCTATTAATACTGATTAATATTTAATAATAAAGTGTAAAAGCACTACTTACTCTATTAATACTGATTAATATTTAATAATAAAGTGTAAAAGCACTACTTTCTCTATTAATACTGATTAATATTAAATAATAAAGTGTAAAAGCTCTACTTACTCTATTAATACTGATTAATATTTAATAATAAAGTGTAAAAGCTCTACTTACTCTATTAATACTGATTAATATTTAATAATAAAGTGTAAAAGCACTACTTACTCTATTAATACTGATTAATATTTAATAATAAAGTGTAAAAGCACTACTTACTCTATTAATACTGATTAATATTTAATAATAAAGTGTAAAAGCACTACTTTCTCTATTAATACTGATTAATATTAAATAATAAAGTGTAAAAGCTCTACTTACTCTATTAATACTGATTAATATTTAATAATAAAGTGTAAAAGCACTACTTACTCTATTAATACTGATTAATATTTAATAATAAAGTGTAAAAGCACTACTTACTCTATTAATACTGATTAATATTTAATAATAAAGTGTAAAAGCACTACTTTCTCTATTAATACTGATTAATATTAAATAATAAAGTGTAAAAGCTCTACTTACTCTATTAATACTGATTAATATTTAATAATAAAGTGTAAAAGCTCTACTTACTCTATTAATACTGATTAATATTTAATAATAAAGTGTAAAAGCACTACTTACTCTATTAATACTGATTAATATTTAATAATAAAGTGTAAAAACTACTTACTCTATTAATACTGATTAATATTTAATAATAAAGTGTTTACTGAGTAAATAAAAGCTTCCTGTCTGGATATAATAGCTGTTTATATTAATTTTCTATAGTATATTTTATGTTAAGAGTATAGTGAGGCTGTGTGGGAGGTGGTGGAGTGTGAGTAGAGTGTATGTGGTAATGGGTGTTGGTCAGTGAGCTGTGGTGGTCCTGGTGGTCTGGGCGGTGCTGAAGGTCAGTAATGGTGTTGTTAGCGTGTCTCTCGTACGGGAGCTGTCCTGCTCTGACCGGTCATGTAAACGCCGGGTCAGTGATGTGCCCTGTAGCCTTATAAGGACAAAGTCATGCTGGGGGAGCTGCAGACTCACCGAGTCACAGTGCTGATTTGTTGCTTGACCTCACACACGTGCTCTGACCACACATTTGTCTACTCACTCACTCACTCACACTCTCTCTCTCACTCTCTCTCTCACTCTCTCTCTCACTCTCACTCTCTCTCACTCTCTCTCCTTCCCTCTCTCTCTCTCTCTCTCTCTCCTTCCCTCTCTCTCTCTCTCTCTCCTTCCCTCTCTCTCTCTATAATAATGAGGAATGTGTTCTGGGTGGTGTGGAGTGAGGAGTGTGTTCTGGGTGGTGTGGAGTGAGGAGTGTGTTCTGGGTGGTGTGGAGTGAGGAGTGTGTTCTGGGTGGTGTGGAGTGAGGAGTGTGTTCTGGGTGGTGTGGAGTGAGGAGTGTGTTCTGGGTGTGTTTGTTATGTCCACTGTGTGGAGTGTAGCTGATAACAGGACGTGAATAATTCCTATTTCTCTGAAAGCGTCCTTGTTCTGAACGCTGGTTATAAACAATGAGCACCTTTCAGAACTAGTGAGCAGCGTGAAGTCAGTTTGGAGGAACTCAGCCAGCAGAGCTCCGTACGACCCAGCAGAACAAAGAGAACTAGTAGCAGCACAGAGCCCGTGTGTTCTGGTCCAACTGGGAGGGAAGACACGCTCGTTCACCACAGCTCAGACGTGTGGAGCAGTTCAACAGGACTGTCAGGTTCTCTCCAGAACCTCCATGGAGTAATCTGTAGAAGCATTAAAAACAGATTTACACTATAAACTCCATAACTAATTAACTAATTAACTAATTAACTAATTAACTAACGAGCTCACTGGGGACTGATTCTGACTTTTCAATTAATTTAATTTAATTATATTATTATATTTTTATCATTGAAGTGCAAACCAGTCACTTTATCAGGTCCACCTCCTTATATCTCCACTCACTGACCACTGTATCAGCTCCACTGACCATACAGGACCTCCACTCACTGACCACTGTATCAGCTCCACTGACCATACAGGACCTCCACTCACTGACCACTGTATCAGCTCCACTGACCATACAGGACCTCCACTCACTGTCCACTGTATCAGCTCCACTGACCATACAGGACCTCCACTCACTGTCCACTGTATCAGCTCCACTGTCCATACAGGACCTCCACTCACTGTCCACTGTATCAGCTCCACTGTCCATACAGGACCTCCACTCACTGTCCACTCTATTAGACACTCCTACTACTTGCTGGTCCACCTTGTAGATGTGAAGTCAGAGACAGTAGCTCATCTGCTGCTGCACAGGTACTGATGTTGCTATTCTGGCCTACAGTGAAGATCAGGGCTGTACTTGGATCAGTGAGGTTCTTCTCCTGCAGCTGCTCCGAGCTGAAGTGGTCCTCAACACTCAGAGTGAATGAGCGTGTCTTTTGATCTTGATCTCCTTCGTTAATCAGTCTGAGCAGATTATCCAGATGAGCTCACTGTGTTTAACTGGATTTGGGAGTAACCGGGTTGAGAGGAACACATGACCTTCTCTAGAGATGAAGATAAAAAATGAAGAATTAATAATAATAATAATAATAATAATAATAATAATAATAATAATAATAATAATAATAAATAAATTGGTTTAATGAGTGCAGCTACATAAGTTTTCACTGAAGACCCCGTCAGTGAGTGTGCAGTACGTGTGCCGGTGACAGTAAAACAGTTTCCTCACCACAAGGGTGGCGGAAGTGTGTGTGTGTGTGTGTATGTGTATGTGTTTGTATTGTGTGTGTGTGTATTGTGTGTTTGTGTGTGTGTGTGTGTATTGTGTGTGTGTATTGTGTGTTTGTGTGTGTGTGTGTATTGTGTGTGTGTATTGTGTGTGTGTGTGTATATTGTATGTATGTGTGTGTGTATGTGTGTGTGTGTGTGTGTGTGTGTGTGTGTGTGTGTGTGTGTATTGTATGTATGTATGTGTGTGTGTATTGTATGTGTGTGTGTGTATTGTATATGTGTGTGTGTGTGTGTGTGTGTGTGTGTGTGTGTGTGTGTGTGTGTATTGTATATGTGTGTGTGTGTGCGTATTGTATTGTATGTGTGTGTGTGTGTATTGTATGTATGTATGTGTGTGTGTGTGTGTGTGTGTATTGTATGTATGTATGTATGTGTGTGCAGTGTGTGTGTGTGTATTGTATGTATGTATGTATG
>CM038725.1:1000088-1010088 GCA_021613375.1 Megaleporinus macrocephalus | reverse complement strand
TTGTGCAGAACTGTCACTCATACTGTATCGCCGGGAAACGAGCCGCAGCTTGACTGTGTCGGTGATGACGGACGAGGACAGGACGCAGTGCTGCTGGCGGTTCTCCCCACAGTGACCGTCCTCTCCGTTACATAGTCATATTTTAATCTCCAGCAGGAAGTCCTGTATCGTCTAGATACTACATGACATGATACACACACACACACACTCTCTCTTTCTAACACACACACACACACACACACACACACACACACACACACACACACACAGTCTTTCTAACACACACACACACATTGTCTTTCTAACACACACACACACACACATACACACACACACACACACACACATCCATACAATATACACACACACATCCATACAATATACACACACACACACTCTCTTTCTAACACACACACACACACACAGTCTTTCTAACACACACACACACACATTGTCTTTCTAACACACACACACACACACACACACACATACACACACACACATCCATACAATATACACACACACACACACACACACACACACATCCATACAGTATACACACACACACACACACACACACACACTAACACACACACACACATACAATACACACACACATACATACAATATACACACACACACACACACACTAACACACACACATATCCATACAATATATACACACACACACACACACACACATCCATACAATATATATACACACACACACACACACACACACACACATCCATACAATATATACACACACACACACACAAACACACACACACACACATCCATACAATACACACACACACACATCCATACAATACACACACACATCCATACAATACACACACACACACAAACACACGTACATTAGGGAACACGTACAGTAGGGGGCAGTGAGCACACTTGCCCTGAGTGTTGAGCAGCCCTGTCCGCAGTACGGGGGGGCAGTAGTGGGTTTGGTGTTCAGGGACAGTTGTGTGTCGTGTTGGTTCAGGTGATCGGACTGGTGCAGGGTATAATGGGGGGGGTATAATAGGAGGTATAATGGGGGGGTATAATGGGAGGTATAACTGGGGTATAATGAGGGGGTATAATGGGGGGTATAGTGGGGGGGTATAGTGGGGGGGTATAATGGGGGGTATAATGGGGGGTATAATGGGAGGTATAACTGGGGTATAATGAGGGGGTATAATGAGGGGGTATAATGGGGGGGTATAATGGGGGGTATAATGGGAGGTATAACTGGGGTATAATGAGGGGGTATAGTGGGGGGGTATAGTGGGGGGGTATAATGGGGGGTTATAGTGGGGGGGTATAGTGGGGGGGTATAATGGGGGTATAATGTCCGGCTGTGTTTCTAACCCTAACCCTAACCCTAACCCTAGAACTGGACTAAACTCTTTGTCTGGTGTTTTCAGCTGGACGGGACTGTGGATATGGTGGAGCGGCGTCTCATACGGACGGCTATCCGGGAGCTGAGACGACGCGAGATTGAGGACATGGAGGCCGCGCTGACCAATAAGCGCTTCAGACGCGCTCAGGAGAACCGACACGAGGACAAAGAGAACCAGATCCGGTAAATATCAGTTCTGAGTTCAGTCTTCTGTGTCTCTACATGGACAGAGTTAAAGAGGGACACCAAACACTCCAGCAGCACTGCTGTGTCTGATCCACTCACACCAGCACAACACACACTAACACACCACTTTCACATCAGTGTCACTGCAGTGCTGAGAATGACCCACCTCCCTAATAGTATCTGCTCTGTGGTGGTCCTGTGGGGGTCCTGATCATTAAAGAACAGAGTAATAAAGTCTACAGAGAATCAGATGAACTACAGCTTCATGTCCGAGCAACACCGAGCATGATGTCGAGCGTCAGATGGAGTCAAACTCTGCGGCTGGACTGTGGAGCAGTGGACATGTGTTCTGTGGAGTGACCAATCACACTTCTCTGCCTGGTCAGTCTGATGGACAAGTCTGGGTTTGAAGAACACCAGGAGAACGTTACCTGCCTGACTGCACTGGGACTGTAAAGTTTGGTGGAGGAGGGATGATGATGCTATGGGGGTGTTTTTCAGGGGTGGGCCGAAGACCCTCAGTTCCAGTGAAGGGAAATTCTAATGCTTCAGCAGATCAGGACATTATGGACTTCCAACTTTGTGGGAACAGTTTGGGGAAGAACTTCCTCTTCCAGCCTGACTGACTGTGTCCCAGTGCTCACAGCAGCTCCATACAGGCTGCTTGGTTGGATTTTGGTGTGGAAGAACTTGACTGACCCTCACAGAGTCCTGACCTCAACCTCATCAACATCTTTGAGATGAACTGGAGCAAAGATCATGACCCTCTCATCCAACATCAGTGTTTGACCTCACAGACACTCTTCTGGGTAGAAATTCCCACAAGCACTCCAAATATGGGTGGAAGCTTCCCAGAAGAGTGGAAGTTGTTCTAACCTCTAAGGGGACCAACTTCTTATTAATGGCTATGGATCTAGAATGGCGGCCTTAAAAGCTCCTGTAGGTGTCCCAATACTTTTGCCCCTATAGTGTGTGTTTGCGACAGTGTTGATGTTCTGCAGTTGTCTGTTGTTTCAGGTGATTGGTTATCTGTCAGCACCTCTTTCTTGAGATTTAGTTTTGAGGATTGCATCCGAGCTTCACTCGTCATGAGTCTTTAATTAGAAACACCTCATTTACATAATCGACGCTCGTTAAGCTCACTGGGACGGCGTTGGTTTCAGGTAGATTGCAGGTGAGTGTAGTTTGAGTTCTCCGAGATCAGGAATACGTTCCGTTATTATCAGTTCTGAACTCAGAGCAGAGTTAAAGAGGGAGAACAAATACTCCAGGAGCACTGCTGTGTCTGATCCACTCACACCAGCACAACACACCACGTGGTGGTCCTGTGGGGGTCCTGATCATTAAAGAACAGAGTAATAAAGTATACAGAGAATCAGATGAACTACAGCTTCATGTCTGAGCATCACTGAGCACGATGTTGAGCCTCAGATGGAGTGAAGCTCCGCCGCTGGACTCTAGAGCAGCGGACATGTAACCAATCACGCTTCTCTGTCTGGCCAGTCTGATGGACGAGTCTGGGTTTGAAGAACACCAGGAGAACGTTACCTGCCTGACTGCACTGGGACTGTAAAGTTTGGTGGAGGAGGGATGATGATGCTATGGGGGTGTTTTTCAGGGGTGGGCCAAAGACCCTCAGTTCCAGTGAAGGGAAATTCTAATGCTTCAGCAGATCAGGACATTATGGACTTCCAACTTTGTGGAACCCGTTTGGGGAAGAACTTCCTCCTCCAGCAGTGGACACGTGTTCTGTGGAGTGACCAATCACGCTTCTCTGTCTGGTCAGTCTGATGGACGAGTCTGGGTTCTTTCTTGAGATTTAGTTCACCAACTTCACTCGTCTTTTTAATTAAACCTCGTTTATGTAATTGCTCCTCGTTAAGCTCACTGGGACGGAGTTGGTTTCAGAGAGGTTGCAGGTGAACGTAGTTGGAGTTCTCCGAGATCAGGAATCCGCTCCGTTATTCCGGGTTCCGGTCTGTCCGTCCTCTCTGCTGTAAGAATGCAGTTAATCCCGGCGCAGTGTGTCTTCCTTTCCTTTCTCCTTCTCCCACACGTCCACAGGCACGCCGAGACGTTCTCTCCGTCCTCTCCGTCCTCCAGAGTCCCATTTTCCATCCTTTCCTCAGACGAGCGTTTTTTTATCCTGCCAAGAAAAACCTTGTGGTATGTGAGCGTCCAGCTGCTGAGTGCAGCACAGCCGGTCACTACACAGGACTACACAGTCCCAGCACAGCCGGTCACTACACAGGACTACACAGTCCCAGCACAGCCGGTCACTACACAGGACTACACAGTCCCAGCACAGCCGGTCACTACACAGGACTACACAGTCCCAGCACAGCCGGTCACTACACAGGACTACACAGTCCCAGCACAGCCGGTCACTACACAGGACTACACAGTCCCAGCACAGCCGGTCACTACACAGGACTACACAGTCCCAGCACAGCCGGTCACTACACAGGACTACACAGTCCCAGCACAGCCGGTCACTACACAGGACTACACAGTCCCAGCACAGCCGGTCACTACACAGGACTACACAGTCCCAGCACAGCCGGTCACTACACAGGACTACACAGTCCCAGTGACACACGTTTGTTTGTGTGTGTGTGTGTGTGTGTGTGTGTGTGTGTGTGTGTGTATTCACAGGCCTGATTTGGCAGCGTCTCTGGATCTGCTTTCTAGAAAGCTTCAGGACATTCAGGACATTGATGAACTTTCTGCGCTGGTGAGTGTCGGTACAGTGGACGTGGCTGGGACCAATAAAGTGAGACACAGTGAGACGTTTAGGACCCCCAGCTTCCCCCTGTACCACAAACAGACTGTTTATATTAACTGTCTTCTCTCTGGCAGCTCTTTGGGCTGGAGAGATATTCAGAATGGAGAGATATTCAGAATAGAGAGATATTCAGAATGGAGAGATATTCAGAATGGAGAGATATTCAGAATAGAGAGATATTCAGAATAGAGAGATATTCAGAATAGAGAGATATTCAGAATGGAGAGATATTCAGAATGGAGAGATATTCAGAATGGAGAGATATTCAGAATAGAGAGATATTCAGAATGGAGAGATATTCAGAATGGAGAGATATTCAGAATGGAGAGATATTCAGAATGGAGAGATATTCAGAATAGAGAGATATTCAGAATGGAGAGATATTCAGAATAGAGAGATATTCAGAATGGAGAGATATTCAGAATAGAGAGATATTCAGAATGGAGAGATATTCAGAATGGAGAGATATTCAGAATGGAGAGATATTCAGAATGGAGAGATATTCAGAATGGAGAGATATTCAGAATGGAGAGATATTCAGAATGGAGAGATATTCAGAATAGAGAGATATTCAGAATAGAGAGATATTCAGAATAGAGAGATATTCAGAATGGAGAGATATTCAGAATAGAGAGATATTCAGAATAGAGAGATATTCAGAATGGAGAGATATTCAGAATGGAGAGATATTCAGAATGGAGAGATATTCAGAATGGAGAGATATTCAGAATGGAGAGATATTCAGAATGGAGAGATATTCAGAATAGAGAGATATTCAGAATGGAGAGATATTCAGAATAGAGAGATATTCAGAATGGAGAGATATTCAGAATAGAGAGATATTCAGAATAGAGAGATATTCAGAATGGAGAGATATTCAGAATGGAGAGATATTCAGAATGGAGAGATATTCAGAATGGAGAGATATTCAGAATGGAGGGACGGTCAGAATGGAGAGAGGGTCAGATTGGAGGGACGGTCAGAATGGAGGGACGGTCAGAATGGAGGGACGGTCAGAATGGAGGGACGGTCAGAATGGAGAGACGGTCAGAATGGAGGGACGGTCAGAATGGAGGGACGGTCAGAATGGAGAGAGGGTCAGATTGGAGGGACGGTCAGAATGGAGGGACGGTCAGAATGGAGAGATGGTCAGAATGGAGAGATGGTCAGAATGGAGAGATGGTCAGAATGGAGGGACGGTCAGAATGGAGGGACGGTCAGAATGGAGAGATGTCAGAATGGAGAGACGGTCAGAATGGAGGGATGGTCAGAATGGAGAGACGGTCAGAATGGAGGGACGGTCAGAATGGAGGGACGGTCAGAATGGAGGGACGGTCAGAATGGAGGGATGGTCAGAATGGAGGGACGGTCAGAATGGAGGGACGGTCAGAATGGAGGGACGGTCAGAATGGAGAGATGGTCAGAATGGAGGGACGGTCAGAATGGAGGGACGGTCAGAATGGAGGGACGGTCAGAATGGAGGGACGGTCAGAATGGAGAGATGTCAGAATGGAGGGACGGTCAGAATGGAGGGAGGGTCAGAATGGAGGGAGGGTCAGAATGGAGAGAGGGTCAGAATGGAGAGAGGGTCAGAATGGAGAGAGGGTCAGAATGGAGAGACGGTCAGAATGGAGGGACGGTCAGAATGGAGGGACGGTCAGAATGGAGGGACGGTCAGAATGGAGGGATGGTCAGAATGGAGGGATGGTCAGAATGGAGAGATGGTCAGAATGGAGGGATGGTCAGAATGGAGGGATGGTCAGAATGGAGAGAGGGTCAGAATGGAGAGAGGGTCAGAATGGAGAGAGGGTCAGAATGGAGGGATGGTCAGAATGGAGAGATGGTCAGAATGGAGGGATGGTCAGAATGGAGGGATGGTCAGAATGGAGAGAGGGTCAGAATGGAGAGAGGGTCAGAATGGAGGGATGGTCAGAATGGAGGGACGGTCAGAATGGAGGGACGGTCAGAATGGAGAGATGGTCAGAATGGAGGGATGGTCAGAATGGAGAGAGGGTCAGAATGGAGAGACGGTCAGAATGGAGGGACGGTCAGAATGGAGGGACGGTCAGAATGGAGAGATGGTCAGAATGGAGGGACGGTCAGAATGGAGAGATGGTCAGAATGGAGGGACGGTCAGAATGGAGGGACGGTCAGAATGGAGGGACGGTCAGAATGGAGAGACGGTCAGAATGGAGGGATGGTCAGAATGGAGAGAGGGTCAGAATGGAGGGACGGTCAGAATGGAGAGATGTCAGAATGGAGGGAGGGTCAGAATGGAGGGAGGGTCAGAATGGAGGGACGGTCAGAATGGAGGGACGGTCAGAATGGAGAGATGTCAGAATGGAGGGACGGTCAGAATGGAGGGACGGTCAGAATGGAGGGATGGTCAGAATGGAGGGATATCAGTGTTTATGTTTTGTGTATTATTGTTAGTGCCTCTGTCTCTGACGCCCGAACGTAAATCTTTATATTTAATTAGTTACGACTAGGAGGTTTTGGTCTCTGAAAATATATAATTATATAATTACATAATTATCTAATTATATTTTAATAACAGCAAACAGCAGAACAGTCACTCCTACAACTTTATTATTATTTTGTTTAATTGTTTAATTTTTTCTTTTTGAAGTAACTCGGTTCTGTTGGTGAGTCTCAGTTTGTCCTGTTTATCTGTAGCTACGAAACACCACCGAGTACGAAGAGAGAAAACTCATCCGCGCAGCCATCCGCCGCCTGAGAGACGAGGAGATCCAGGGTAACCAGACTCTTCATCATATACACCAGAGACAGAGAGACAGACACAGACAAGAGAGAGTCGAGAGAGACGGAGAGACACAGACAGAGAGAGAAAGAGAGAGACAAGAGCGAGATATGCAGACAGAGAGAGAAAGAGAGAGAGAGACACTGACAGAAAGAGAGAGACAGAGACAAAGAGAGAGATGAGAGAGAGACAGAGACAAAGAGAGAGATGAGAGAGAGACAAGAGAGAGAGACGAGACAGAGAGAGTGGAGAAAGAGACAGGAGAGAGGCAGAGAGAGAATTAAGAGAGACCGACAAGAGAGAGACAGAGACAAGAGACGGATAGAGAGAGAGAGTCGAGAGAGAGACAAAAGAGAGAGACAGAGACGAGAGAGAGACAGATGAGAGAGACGAAAGAGAGAGACAAGAGGGAGAGAGACAGAGAGAGACGGAGAGACACAGACAGAGAGAGAAAGAGAGAGACAAGAGCGAGATATGCAGACAGAGAGAGAAAGAGAGAGAGACACTGACAGAAAGAGAGAGACAGAGACAAAGAGAGAGATGAGAGAGAGACAAGAGAGGGAAACGAGACAGAGAGAGTCGAGAGAGACAGAAGAGAGGCAGAGAGAGAGAGACAGAGACAAGAGAGAGATGAGAGAGAGACAAGAGAGAGAGACGAGACAGAGAGAGTGGAGAAAGAGACAGGAGAGAGGCAGAGAGAGAATTAAGAGAGACCGACAAGAGAGAGACAGAGACAAGAGACGGATAGAGAGAGAGAGACAAAAGAGAGAGACAGAGACGAGAGAGAGACAGATGAGAGAGACGAAAGAGAGAGACAAGAGGGAGAGAGACAGACAAGAGAGACGGGAGAGAGAGACGAGAGAGACACAAACACAGAGAGACGCAGACACAGAGAGAGACAGATGAGAGAGAGAGACAGACAGACAAGGTGGATCAGCAAGTAGTAGGAGTGTCTAATAGAGTGAACAGTATTTGAACACTGAGTGCTGAGAATGACCCACCTCCCTAATAGTATCTGCTCTGTGGGGGTCCTGATCAGAACAGAGTAATAAAGTCTACAGAGAATCAGATGAATCTGTAGGTCCTGTATGGTCAGTGGAGCTGATACAGTGGTCAGTGAGTGGAGGTCCTGTATGGTCAGTGGAGCTGATACAGTGGTCAGTGAGTGGAGCTCCTGTATGGTCAGTGGAGCTGATACAGTGGACAGTGAGTGGAGGTCCTGTATGGTCAGTGGAGCTGATACAGTGGACAGTGAGTGGAGGTCCTGTATGGTCAGTGGAGCTGATACAGTGGACAGTGAGTGGAGGTCCTGTATGGTCAGTGGAGCTGATACAGTGGTCAGTGAGTGGAGGTCCTGTATGGTCAGTGGAGCTGATACAGTGGACAGTGAGTGGAGGTCCTGTATGGTCAGTGGAGCTGATACAGTGGACAGTGAGTGGAGGTCCTGTATGGTCAGTGGAGCTGATACAGTGGACAGTGAGTGGAGGTCCTGTATGGTCAGTGGAGCTGATACAGTGGACAGTGGGTGGAGGTCCTGTATGGTCAGTGGAGCTGATACAGTGGACAGTGAGTGGAGGTCCTGTATGGTCAGTGGAGGTGATACAGTAGACAGTGAGTGGAGGTCCTGTATGGTCAGTGGAGCTGATACAGTGGACAGTGAGTGGAGGTCCTGTATGGTCAGTGGAGCTGATACAGTGGACAGTGAGTGGAGGTCCTGTATGGTCAGTGGAGCTGATACAGTGGACAGTGAGTGGAGGTCCTGTATGGTCAGTGGAGCTGATACAGTGGACAGTGAGTGGAGGTCCTGTATGGTCAGTGGAGCTGATACAGTGGACAGTGAGTGGAGGTCCTGTATGGTCAGTGGAGCTGTGTGGTCGGTGGAGCTGTGTGGTCAGTGGAGCTGTGTGGTCGGTGGAGCTGTGTGGTCAGTGGAGCTGTGTGGTCAGTGGAGGTGCTGGTATCGTGTTTGTGTATTAGATTACTGTCCTGTTTGTTTCAGGTGCTCTGGAGAAGATTCAGTTAACCGGGCGGCCAATGGAGCAGCAACACCATCCCCAGAGAAGCCTGGACGTGGAGGTGAGTGAGTAGAGGAGGTGGAGGAGGAGGTCTCCATACCGAGGAGCTCCACAACGTCTGTGGTTTGGTTTTCTTTTACTGTCCTGTGGATCAACCAGCACCACACACTCAACTCCGCCCCTCTCGTCATTAACGTTACGCTGTTTACTTACCGTAACATACGCTTTTAAATCTATCACCAGTGTTCACCCCCAGATCACCCTTACACACTACAATACTCACTCCTACTGACCACCAGTGTTCACCCCAGATCACCCTTACACACTATAATACTCACTCCTACTGACCACAAGTGTTCACCCCAGATCACCCTTACACACTATAATACTCACTCCTACTGACCACCAGTGTTCACCCCAGATCACCCTTACACACTATAATACTCACTCCTACTGACCACAAGTGTTCACCCCAGATCACCCTTACACACTATAATACTCACTCCTACTGACCACCAGTGTTCACCCCCAGATCACCCTTACACACTACAATACTCACTCCTACTGACCACCAGTGTTCACCCCAGATCACCCTTACACACTATAATACTCACTCCTACTGACCACAAGTGTTCACCCCAGATCACCCTTACACACTATAATACTCACTCCTACTGACCACCAGTGTTCACCCCCAGATCACCCTTACACACTTACAGTACTCACTCCTACTGACCACCAGTGTTCACCCCAGATCACCCTTACACACTATAATACTCACTCCTACTGACCACAAGTGTTCACCCCAGATCACCCTTACACACTATAATACTCACTCCTACTGACCA
>CM038725.1:975088-995088 GCA_021613375.1 Megaleporinus macrocephalus | reverse complement strand
TCTTCCTCTCTTTTCTTCCTCCTCTCTTTTCTTCCTCTCTTTTCTTCCTCTCTTTTCTTCCTCCTCTCTTTTCTTCTCGTCCGTTTAGCCCGAGCTGCTTACATTTAAAGCGTCCAGTTTTCTCTCTGCTGTTATTGGGTTTGTGTATTTTTACTGAGTGTGTTTGGTCTATACTAACAGAGTCTGTGCTGCTGAGGTTGTATTATTCAGCGTCCACTGCCCCCTGGTGGCCTTTATATATATATTACACCTTACACTTTATATATTTCACCTTATACTTTTATATATTTCACCTTCACCTTTACATATTTCTCTATACTTTATATATTTCACCTTCACCTTTACATATTTCTCTATACTTTATATATTTCACCTTCACCTTTACATATTTCTCTATACTTTATATATTTCACCTTCACCTTTACATATTTCTCTATACTTTATATATTTCACCTTCACCTTTACATATTTCTCTATACTTTATATATTTCACCTTCACCTTTACATATTTCTCTATACATATTTCTCTATACTTTATATATTTCACCTTCACCTTTACATATTTCTCTATACTTTACATATTTCTCTATACTTTATATATTTTTCTATGCTTTATATATTTCACCTCCACCTTTACATATTTCTCTATACTTTATATATTTCACCTTATTCTTTTATATATTTCACCTTCACCTTTACATATTTCTCTATACTTTATATATTTCTCTATACTTTATATATTTCACCTTCACCTTTACATATTTCTCTATACTTTACATATTTCTCTATACTTTATATATTTTCTTGTATATTTTTCTGTACTTTATATATTTCTCTATATTTTACATATTTCTCTATATTTAATTTATTTCTGTATACTTGATATATTTCACCTTTACAAATTTCTCTATATTATGTATATTTTTCTGTACTTTATATATTTCTCTATATTTTACATACTTCTCTATATTTTATATATTTCTCTATACTTTATATATTTCTCTATTTCACATATTTCTTTATATTATATATTTCTCTATACTTTATATATTTCTCTGTTTTCTGTTTTTCTGTTTTACATATTTCTCTATATTTGACATATTTCTCTATATTTTATATTTCTCTATACTTTATATATTTCACGTTCACCTTTATATATTTCACCTTATACTTTATATATTTCACCTTATACTTTATATATTTCACCTTTACATATTTCTCTATACTTTATATATTTTATATATTTCTCTATACTTTATATATTTCACCTTTACATATTTCCCTATACTTTAAATTTTTCTCTCTACTTGATATATTTCACCTTTACATATTTCTCTATATTATTTATATTTTTCTGTACTTTATATATTTCTCTCTATTTTACATATTTCTCTATATTGTATATATTTCTCTATACTTGATATATTTCACCTTATACTTTATATATTTCACCTTCCCCTTTACATATTTCTCTCTATTTTACATATTTCTCTATATTGTATATGTCTCTATACTTTGTATGTTTCACCTTATACTTTATATATTTCACCTTTACATATTTCTCTATATTTTATATATTTCTCTATACTTATATATTTCACCTTATACTTTATATATTTCACCTTCACCTTTACATATTTCTCTATACTTTATATATTTCTCTATACTTATATATTTCACCTTATGCTTTATATTTCTCTATACTTTGTATATTCCTCTGTATTTCACATATTTCTCTATATTTTATATATTTCTCTATACTTTATATATTTCACCTTATACTTTATATATTTTACTATGTTTTATATATTTCACCTTATACTTTATATATTTGTCTATTCTTTATATATTTCTCCTTATACTTTATATATTTTTCTATAATTAATATATTTCACCTTATACTTTATATATTTCTCTATACTTTGTATATTTTAATATTATAATTAATATTTTAATATTATATTAACTGTTCTCGGTCAGTAGTCTCAGAGTGAAGCAAAGCTGATTTGACTAAATAGCCAATTGTATTTTTTTTTAAAACAGCTGTTAAATAAGCTAGTTTTCCCATGAAAATGTAATTCTTATTTAATTCAGTATCATTTTCTAATCTGTTTATTTGCTTGTTTGTTTATTGCAAATTTATGTTGTTGTAATTTATTATACAAACAAAAGTTAACAAAGTTAAGAAAGTGTAGCTTCTAGTGTTTATTTTTCCAGCAGGAAGTCAGAGTTTCCAGTTTCCTGTGATAACCAGTGAGAGTTGAACAGATTCTAATCTTTAGCCTTAATTACAGAATTACAGCTCAGCAGAAATAAAAACCAGCGTGAAGTGTTTTATACGTTTATTTCTAACTAAGTTTGTTATATATATATATATATATATATGAGTGTGAGAGAGACTGTGTGTGTGTGTGTGTGTGTGTGTGTGTGAGAGAGAGAGAGAGAGAGTTTTTGTGTGTGTGTGTGTGTGTGTGTGTGTGTGTGTGTGTGTGTGTGTGTGTGTGTGTGATTAGCTCGTGCAGGTTCTCAGCTGTGGAAGCTGAAGCTGGCTGGTATTGTATATTTCCACAGGTTATATGTCTAGACAGGCTTAGAGCTCCAGCGCTGGGATCTTTATCTGTCTTTTCTAATTCGCGTCCGAGAGCGACGCTGATAAATGTCAGGATCTTTTCAGGCAGACATTCCGGTAGAATTCCAGGAATTCAGTGATGTATGACAGTCTGCAGTAGTACAGTGGAGAGAATTTAACACATATGAGTACAGAGCATTCCCAGCACTGCAGTGACACTGACGTGGTGGTGTGTCAGTGTGTGTTGTGCTGTTGTGAGTGGATCAGACACAGCAGTGCTGCTGCTGGAGTGTTTAAACACTGTGTCCACTCACTGTCCACTCTATTAGACACTCCTACTACTTGCTGGTCCACCTTGTAGATGTAGAGTCAGAGACAGTAGCTCATCTGCTGCTGCACAGTTTGTGTTCCTCTAGTTCTTCATCAGTGGACACAGGACGCCGCCCACAGGACACTGCTGTCCGGATAGTTTTGGTTGGTGGACGATTCTCAGTCCAGTCATTAAAGAACAGAGTAATAAACTCTGTGTGTGTGTGTATATATATGTATGTATGTATATATATATATATATATATATATATATATATATATATATATGAGAGAGAGAGAGAGAGAGGGAGAGAGCTGGGTAAGTGATGGTGTGGTGTCTCTGCTGTGAGGAGTTGATTTAAATCTCTGGATAAAAAAGTTTCGGAGCTGGTTTTCAGGAAAATATGAGCTCTGATGTGAAATTGAAGGCAGATGGAAACTGTTTGGAAGGTAGTCACTCCAGAACCTCCACCTCCTGTTATCTCCCAGCATCTCCCACCTTCTTTCTTTTGAGTTATCTCAGAGTTGTTTTTCTGCTCGCTGCGCCGGAGGATCATACGTCATAGCTTCTTATCTGCCACAGTCGAGAGTCTGAGCTCGGCTGTGGCTGCCGGTGATCGGAGGACGTGGGAGAGGATGGAGCTGTGTGTGGATTGTAGTGAGCTGAGATGCTCTGTGGAGATGGTGAGTTTAATGAACGCTCTCTCAGAGGGCTCAGTTCTGCTGGAGAGAGTCCGGCGGTGAGAGGGGAAGTTTAAATGTGTGGAAGTTCTTGTAGATGCAGTTTAAACACACTGTTCTGGAGTCAGCAGACGAGCTGGTGTGTAGAAGCTCCATTAGATTTAAAGAGTGAAGCGTTACGTCTACCTGTCGCGCCGCAGCTGGAGGAGGAGGAGGAGGAGGAGGAGGCGACACGGGGCTCGCCAGAGTGGAAGGAAAAGAAGGGAGGGGAAGTGTGGACGGGGGAGTGGTCATCCCGCGGATGTGTGTGTGTGTGTGTGTGAGTGAGTGTGTGTGTGAGTGTGGGTAACCGCTGAGAGGTAGAATAGTACTCAGTCGGTGCTGTGGAGTAGGAGAGGGAGACAGTAGCTCCAGGGGAAGTAGGTCATTTCTGCTCTTTCATTGCTGAACTTTTTCACTCATTCACTTCTTTTCCTTCAGCAGACACAACACTGAGCAGAGTTTACTCACTTTAGAGACATTATTATTCTTAAAAATCTATTATTTACAAACAGGAAGCTTTTATTTACTCAGTAAACACTTTATTATTAAATATTAATCAGTATTAATAGAGTAAGTAGTGTTTTTCATACGTCAGTGTGTTTATTTAACTCTTTCCAAGCTTCTCCTAAACAACCCAGTATTATTATCAGTTCTGATCTAATACCTGCTTTGACTGCTCAGTACTTCATTAAGATAAATCAAGAACTGAACACATTCATACAATGTCTGGGGCGTCCAGGAGAAATCTGGAACCTAACTTTGTTCTTCAAACTGGATCAAGATCTGATCTACTTCTCTCACAGTAACATATTCATCTTACTTTGTATTGTATGTCTGATTATCTACATCTGATAATCAGATCTGCTGGTCTTACAGCACAGTAGTGAATATCAGGCTTTTTAGAGTAACTGTTTAGAGTTATTGTGAGGATGCTGATGATTAGCTGAATATTTGTAGATGCTGTGTGTGAGTGAGTGAGTGAGTAAGTGAGTGAGTAAGTGAGTGTGTGTGTTGTGGGTGAGAGTGAAGTGAGTGATGTGTCTTCTATACAGGTTTACTGACGTCACCTGACTATGTTGACTTTCAGTTTTAACAGCTCTGATAACAAAACCTAACCGCCAGCTCCTCTTCCGGGAGCCCAGATGGCTCTGATAGAATGTTTTGTGTACAGAAAGTGAAGAAATTGTAAGTCTGGTACAGTAGGATGTATGTCTGAGAGTAAATATGCTGCTCAAACTCACCAATATGTTCTTATTCTGTATATATTTTTTTATTTTTTTTTTTTCTATTTAATTTCAGTGCTCTCCATACACAAATGATGAATCCTTCAGCCTCAGTAGTCTGTAAAGTTCCTCTACGGTGTTAATGAATCAGCTCTGTAATACGTTCTGATCATTACCGTGATGGTCATGTGGTTCTGTGATGCTCTGGTATAGTTAGACAGTGCTGGTGTGTTGACTTTCATTGATCTGGACCAGAAGTATCTGCTCTTCTCGGCGAGGCTTTGACGTCTCTGGTTCTGCAGCAGCACGTGAAGCTGGCGGCTCAGATTGTGTGAGGAAGGTAGAAGTGGGTCAGGAACAGTGGGCTAGTGGGGATAAGATGTCGTGCGAGTCATTGTGTGTTATGTTTGTGTTTGTATGAGAGAGAGAGAGAGAGAGAGAGAGAGAGAGAGAGAGAGGGAGGGAGAGAGAGAGAGAGGGAGAGAGGGAGAGAGGTTGTGATACTGGAGGGTTCGTTGGAGTTCGTTTGGCCAACATATTTGTGGTGGTGATCTGAAAAGCCACACTGGTTTTCAACTATAGGACAGCATGTGTGGAAACTGTAACCCGACACAAACAAAGACTAAATCACACACTTACACACACACACACACACACACTCTCACACTCACGTGCACTCTGAGGATGAAAGGGTTAAGGCGTCTCGGCGGGTTCGGGCTGCCGGGCCTGTAATTAGACTGTAGTGTGGGATTATGGTGACGGGCTGCTGATGTATTTTCCGTCGTCGTCTTTTCTCCACGTGTGCCTGATTTAAATGGAGAGGCTGGATTTGCTTCACTTTCTTTAAAAGGCAAATCTGCTGAGGCAGGAGAAGCGGGGCAGGTGGAGGTGTACGGAGCTGATGGGCGTCTGTACTGTATTATATTTATTATATATATATATATATATAATAAAAATACTGATATCCACTCACCCTAGAATTCTCCATCCGTCCATTACCTCCCTCTTTATTCCACTAGTCAGGGTCGTGGCTGGGCTGGGGGTGGGTTGGTGGCTGGAGCCAGTCCCAGCGTCATTGGCTGAAGGCGGGGTAAACCATGGACAGGTATAGAATTTTATATGGCCAAAAATTAAACATCAGTGTCTCTAACATAGTAACTTTACAGGAGACTAAAAACAGTCTTTACTTTTAATGTAAGTCAATAGAACCAGAATTTTACTATGTGATTTTGGAGCATTTCTATTGGTCCATTCATCATGATTTTTTTTACACAATATAACCAGCAGCTACTATGTTCAGATGATATACAGGGTGAGTCAAAAGTCTCAGGACACCCTTTATTTCAGTGCTAAAAGAGACAATGATGTATCTGAATACCCCAGCAAGTAACGAGTGGGGGGGGTCTATCTTTTAGGCTATGTCCCAAACAAGCCGCCATACTGGATCAAGGGCAAGTCTTTCCAATGGGGAGGCAGTCATGCAGCATGTCTCCGGTGCTGAACTGTGCTTTAGATCTGTGTTCAGCTCCGGGGACAGCACACTGCACATGGTGTTCAATGTGGTTGTTGGTGTAACTTTCTGTGTTTATAGTACAGGTGTGCCGTACCGTATCATACACAATAATATCAACAGTTTTGAATATGGTGAACAATATTACACCCTGAAATATCACCCATATCACCCCTCACTAATAATCACACCAGGTACTACTTTTACTGTTTTTAGAAAAATAAAAAATTCACACTTTTCTCAATTCTCATTATAAATCTACTAGAGACAGATTTATCTCCAGTATCATCACTTTACTCCAGTTCTGGATATATGGAGATATCTGGAGTGTGTAATCTGGATCATTGACTTCTGTTACAATCTGATAAATTCTTGTATCTCAGTTAGGGGTGTGACATATCATATACAATAATACAATTTAATTTTCATTTTCATTTTCAGTAGTGTATTCTTGATTTTTTTTTTTATTGTATTCAATGTTTTGTCATATCACCAAGAGTATCGTTATCGCAAGAATACCATGAAGTATCGTGATATTATTGTAGGGGCATATCGCCCACCCCTATTGATAACGTTTGAACTGAAAGAGATATTGCTAATCTGATTTCATCAATTGATTTCTGATCAGTTCTGGTCTTCTTTGATCTGCTACACAACCACCTTCCCATTGGAAAAACCTGCCCTTAATCCAATATGGCAGCTTTCAAGATGAAAGTGTTCTTTATTTGGCAAATGAAGTGAAACAGTGTTCAAAAGTCATTTAATGAACAGAGAATTAGGTGGGAGTGTCCTTATGTCCACCGTTCTGTTGGTCTTATTATATGAAGCATGATTTATTGTGTAGCTACTGTTTGTGTTGCTGTAGTTTAGATCAGCAGTTACTGTCAGACGAGCGTGTTCCGAGCGCAGTGGGTCTCTATTACCTCATTAACATACGATATAAAGCCACTAATTACTGTTAAAGCTGTAGTTCTGCTCAGACTGATGTTTGTGGATGGTAATGTGGGCTGATATGATCAGACTCACAGGCTGCTGATCAGTTCTGGCTGTTCAGCGTTGCTTTGTAAACACATGATTTTCTGATTTTCTGGATGCCGTACTCGGCGCTGGTCTCCCGTGTAGATCTGCTGATGAGCGATTGTTTGCTGTTGGCTCTCCGTAGCGGCTCCTGATACTTTTACAGCAGGTGCTCGAGGTCACGCTCGGCCGCGCACGACCAGCAGATCAACTGCAGATCAACACGACCACTGTTGTGAAAACTCCCAGCTCGTTAGACTGATTCTTTCCCACAACACACACATACACACACACACACACACACACACACACACACACACACACACACACACACACACACACACACACACACACATACATACACATACAGACACACAAACACACACATACATACACACAAACACACACACATACACATACACATATACACACACACACACACACACATACATACACATACAGACACACAAACACACACACATACACACACACATACACATACACATACACACACACACACACACACATACACACACACACACACACAAACACACACACACACACACACACACACACACACACACATACATACACACAAACACACACACACATACACACACACATACATACACATACAGACACACAAACACACACATATACACACACACACACACATACATACACACAAACACACACACATACACACACACACACACACATACACACACACACACACACATACATACACATACAGACACACAAACACACAAACACACACACATACACACATACACACACACCTTCACAGTACTGGGGGGCAGTTGGGGGTTTGGTGTTGAAGGGGGACTCAGTCGTGTCCTGTCAGGCTGATGAAGAAGAGATGATGGTGGGTTGTGCTGTAGGTGGGGTTTATGAAGGGTGGTCTCTGACTTGTGGATAGAAGTTCTCTCCGGTTAGGGCTTTGAAGTTTGGGTGAAGGCTGTGTGTATTGTGGTTGTGTGCACTGTGAGTGTGTGTGTTGTAGAAATAGGACACTCCTGGATCCTACTGGAAACTACATGAACATACACACATGTACACAAACCACAGCTTTAACTCAGACATCCCAGCATTCCTTCAGCGTCTGGAGCACACCACTGACTGGAGCACACCACTGACTGGAGCACACCACTGACTGGAGCACACCACTGACTGGAGCACACCACATACACCACTGACTGGAGCACACCACATACACCACTGACTGGAGCACACCACTGACTGGAGCACACCACTGACTGGAGCACACCACTGACTGGAGCACACCACTGACTGGAGCACACCACTGTCTGGAGCACACCACTGTCTGGAGCACACCACTGACTGGAGCACACCACTGACTGGAGCACACCACTGACTGGAGCACACCACTGACTGGAGCACACCACTGTCTGGAGCACACCACTGACTGGAGCACACCACTGACTGGAGCACACCACATACACCACTGACTGGAGCACGCCGGCCGCAGCTCCTGCAGCTTCATTACTGACCGAGTGTCGGTGCGAGTGTCGGTGCTTGAGTGTCAGTGTCGGTGTAGTGGATCACAAGTTAGGGTAGGATGGGGTACAGTTTACCTGTACACAGGTAGGTGAAGGTAGTGTTAGGATATTTATTGGTATAGTATGAGGTGGTTGCCCAGGTGAGGAAAATAACTACAGCAGTCTACAGCATAGCAGTGTCACCCACTATACTGTACTGTACTGTACTATACTATACTGTACTATACTGTACTGTACTATACTGTACTGTACTATACTGTACTGTACTGTACTGTACTGTACTGTACTGTACTGTACTATACAATTCTATACTGTACCATACTATTCTATACCGTACTATACTGCACTATACTATACGATGCTATACTATACTGTACTATACTATACGATAATATACTGTACCATACTATACTATACGATACTGTACTGTACTATATGATATTATACTATACCATACAATACTATACGATACTGTACTATACTGTACTGTACTATACTGTACCGTACTATACTATATGATACTATACTGTACTATACGATACTGTACTGTATTGTACTGTACTAACTGGGTCTGTCTGGGAACTGGTGTGTGTACTGGCTCTTATCTAGTTTGAAGGAGAGTCTGTAGGAGTCTGTTGTGAAAGGCTGAAAGCGGCTGATTGTTGTGATTAATGTATTTAGAACGTTACTCTGTAACATACGGCTGCTTTGGTGGGAAAGTTCTCTTCCTCTCAGGCGGAGTTTCAGGAGTCCAGTCTTTATTCGCCGTTCGTTCTCTCGCGGTTCTGTTCTGATAGAGGTGCTGACAGTTCAGGTGTGATTCAGAGCTGATCAGGTGTGGGTTGTTTTTGTGTTGCAGGTCATACGGTTGATCACCTGTTTATGTTTATTTACAGGAGAAAGAAAACCTGGACAAGACCGAACGAATCGAAACGCTACACAATCAAACTCAGACCAAGGAGCCGCTTAGAACAGGTGAGTCAACTCTTATCTAGAACCTTCTTACACTACCACTTGTACTTACACCCAGTTATTATGAACCTGCTTACACTGCCAGCCATATTCACACACAAATATCTAGAACCTGCTTACACTACCCAGCATTCATGCTCAGTTATCTAGAGCTTGTGTACACTACCACTTCTATTCCTGCTTGGTTATCTAGAACTTGTGTACACCACCACTCATATTTACACTCAGTTTTCTAGAACCTACTTTCACTACCACTTGTACTCATACCCAGTTATCACAAACCTGCTTACACTACCACTCATATTCCTGCTCGGTTATCTAGAACTTGTGCACACTACCAATCATGTTCCTGCTCAGTTATCTAGAACTTGTGTACATTACCACTCATATTTCTGCTCAGTTATCTAGAACTTGTGTACACCACCACTCATATTCCTGCCCAGTTATCTAGAACATGTGTACATTACCACTCATATTTCTGCTCAGTTATCTAGAACTTGTGTACATTACCACACATATTTCTGCTCAGTTATCTAGAACTTATGTACACCACCACTCATATTCCTGCCCAGTTATCTAGAACATGTGTACACCACCACTTATGTTCCTGCTCAGTTATCTAGAACCTGCTTGCACTGCCGCTCGTATTCAGCGGTGATGGTTGTTGCTCTGGAGGAGTGGAGTAGATGGGAGTTTGAAGGCGCTGCAGTCAGAACCTGACAGAACCTCTAACAAAACCTGGAGGTGGTTTCTTTAGCGTCTCCGCGTCATGTGTGCTGAGAGGAGGTCTGAGGGGAGGTCTGAGGGGAGGTCTGAGGGGAGGTCTGAGAGGAGATCTGAGAGGAGATCTGAGAGGAGATCTGAGAGGAGGTCTGAGAGGAGGTCTGAGAGGAGATCTGAGGGGAGGTCTGAGAGGAGATCTGAGGGGAGATCTGAGGGGAGGTCTGAGAGGAGATCTGAGAGGAGATCTGAGAGGAGGTCTGAGAGGAGATCTGAGGGGAGGTCTGAGAGGAGGTCTGAGAGGAGGTCTGAGAGGAGATCTGAGAGGAGATCTGAGAGGAGATCTGAGGGGAGGTCTGAGAGGAGATCTGAGAGGAGGTCTGAGGGGAGATCTGAGAGGAGGTCTGAGAGGAGGTCTGAGAGGAGATCTGAGGGGAGATCTGAGAGGAGGTCTGAGAGGAGGTCTGAGAGGAGGTCTGAGAGGAGATCTGAGGGGAGGTCAGCGGCCGGCTCACTTTAATCTTTTTTTGAGCTCTGTGTTTAGCTGCTCTGTCTGTTTAGGTAACATCTTTTCGGGACGACCCTGAAATTTGCGGTTCCGCTCGTCCGTACTTAGCTCCTTCACCCCGTCATTGTGGGGAGGCCGAGAGCCGGGCAGGCCGAGCGCTCCGGAGAGCTGGAACGCTTCGGAAAGCCACTGTTTGTTATTCGGTGTGACGCAAAGAAGCAGGAAGTGTGGAGCCGGAGCCGGACGGGACAGGGAGGAGAGGGTTCTGTGGGGGACTGTGGTGGAGAAAGGAGGGGAGGTATATTGTTCCTGACCCTCAGATTAGAAATGACTGTGTAAACACTGAGAGCTGTATCTGGACTGAGGCGCCGGCGCTGCGCTGGGTTACGCTGAACCTTCTTCTTAAAGCTTTTTATTTTAGTAGCTTAAACTAAACTGGGCCGAAACCACAGAGCTTTAGTCCTGATCTGAGATTTCTCCATATATGTGGCTGTTATGTAGGTCAGGCAGTTCCTGGCAACGTATTTACACATATACGACACGGGGTCCTTTCAGGGTCATCACCGTCCTTCAACCTGGACGTTCACTGGAGCACTAAGATCCAATCTTCCTGGTAACTCCAGATAGAACAGCCTCTAAAGTGGGTCCTCTTCAATTAACCAATTAACCAATCATCGCTCAGTAAGACTGAAACCTGGTAGCGTCAGATATTTGATATATACGTGTTACTGTATGTATTACACAGGAATGCAGTAAGAATTAATAAAACTTCTTTTAAAAGAATAATCTGCAGTGCGTCCAGCAGAGGTCAAGAACAACACATGAGCTCACACACAGAGTGACTGTCCACTTTAAACACAGTACGGTTCACATTAGTTACTGTCCAGACAAGCATCTCCAGAATATATCACAGGTTGTAGCAGTTTCACACTCTATATATATATATATATATAAAAAAGTTTAGGATCACGTGCAATTTTCATGCAATTTCACAAACAATATTGTCATTTCACAATGAATGTAAGTGTATCAGATGATTTTTAAAGAATAATGTTTGTATTAAAGTCTATTTTTGTATAGAGGCTTATTTTACATATAGTCCTATTATCAGTAATTCTCAGTCCTCTGTCTAAATCTCCTGGTATGACCACCAATCCAAGTTAAGGATGTTATTGGACTAATTGGTTGTTTGGACACTCTTGCTCAATTGTGATCACAGCTGAAAAACATTCTACTAATAAGTGAGTATAAAAGGGAACAACATTCTAGGTTAGTTTAGTATCTGAAGATCAGCAGTTGATGGCTTGCTGACCGACTCACAATGACCAGAAAGAAACAACTTTCTTTAGAGACCCGTCAGTCCATTGTTGTGTTAAAGAAGAAGATACTCCATTAAAACAAGAACATATATATATATATATATATAAAATGTGTGTATATATATATTTTTTTTGCATGACTGGTCTTTTCTACAGGTGTTGGTTTATTCTACTGTCAGGTACATAGAATCTAAACAGTAACACAGCCTGAGGAGCTGTACTGGTTAGGATGCCTCCTGGACGCCTCCCCGTGGACGTGTTCCGGACATGTCCGACCGGGAGGAGACCCCGGGGAAGACCTAGGACACGCTGGAGGGATTATATCTCTTGGCTGATCTGGAAACACCTCGGTCTCCCCCGGAGGAGCTAGAGGAGTTGACTGGGGAGAGGGAGGTCTGGGCTTCTCTGCTTAGACTACTACCCCCACGACCTGGACCCCCAGAAAAGCGGTAGCAATGGATGTAACCAGTAAGCTAGTTTGGAGCATTTCTATTGGTCCATTCATCATGAAATCATCACGCAGTGTAAACGGCAGCTGACGGGTTTAAATACTGCCCCTGTGGCGGCGACGGTATGTAAATAAATAGTTTATAGTTTGTATGTACAGAGACAGGGCGTGGCAGCGCACACTACTGGAGAGATGTAGTAACTGCCCGGCTGGTGCTCAGAGAGAGGCACTTTGGGGGGCTTTACAGGTAGTTACACATTAGCGATAGCGTAAAGCTGCTAATGTACTGCGGTTAATCATAAACAACCAGCTCCAGAGTCTGAGTCTGACTCTGACTCGAGTGTGTTTACTCCCTCAGCCTGCTCCTCGCTGGGCAGCCTGCAGGTCAGAGTCAGGAATCCGAGGCAGATAACGAGATCAGACTGCTGGTTTAAAGACACGGATCAGGACGCGAGCATAACAGGACTAGATCTCTGGACTAGATAGCTTTGAAGGAGCTGTAGGTGTTTACGTGCAGGTAAGTTTGTGTGTTTTGTTTTGTTCTCGAGCTCCGCACGCAGGTGGGCTGCGCTCGGCCCCCGTGGCGGCTAAGCCCTTGTTTTCTGGTGCACTTTCCACCACGACTGGCCCGAGTCCAGCACTGCGTCTGACCCTAAAGACACCAAACCCTTTTATGGGGTTGTTTGACTCGGGCAGCGGGTACTGGGCTGCTCTTGGGGATGAAAGACCTGGTCGGTATGGAAACCCCAGACAGATGTGCTGTAGAAATCCTGCTCACTGCCATCAACCAGGACACATCTGGAAGGATGTTTACCTTTCAGCATGATCCCGACCCAAAACACGCAGCTAAAGCAACAGCGGACGAGCTAAAGAAACACAAAGCCCGGCTTCCTCGAGGGTCCCGGTCGGAGGGGAGTAGCGGGGGATGCAGCTGTGATTTTGCCACGTTTTAAATAGTAGTAGTTATTTTATATTTTTATATAATTTTATTATTTTATAGGATCAAACAACAACAGACCTCAACCTCTATTAATAACAGTCTTAATAACAGTCTTAATAACAGGTACCTTCAGAATGCCAACTTTACAGGAGAGAAAAAAAACAGAATTTTTTCCATGGTATGATGAAGTGTTTCTATTGGTCCGTTCACTGTGGAATGTGCAGATGATGAAAACAGCAGTTGTCGCGTTCAAATGATGCAGAAAAATGGAGACAGGGGTGGACAGTGGTGGACAGTGGTGGACAGTGGTGGACAGGGGTGGACAGGGGTGGACAGTGGTGGACAGGGGTGGTATATTAGAGATTAATGAGAGGAGCCAGTGAAGAAGTTGGTCATCTACTAGTAGAATGATAGTATGTGTTATTAATAATGAATAAAGTGTTGTTCTGGTTTATATATTAAATATAGTGCTACTGGACGTCTACACAATAATGGACTTGCTTGTCTTACCACTCTGGATTCCCTGGTTTGACTGTGACTGGGTTCTCACGGTAGTGACCGTACCAGTGGTCAGTGTATATATGGACCGTCTGCAGAAAACTGTGTTTTTCAGCCGCTAAAATAATATTTCCTTTTATTCAGAATTTTTTTATACATTATATTAATACTTATTAGTAGTGGTATTAGTATTATTATTGTTATTATTAATAATAAAATAGTATTACAGCAGCATAGAAGTAGTGAAGAGCAAGCAAGGGCCAAACACACCCTCTCTTAAAACTGCAGACCAGAATCAGATTAGTCCAGACCTGTAATCAAGTTTATTAGACTTAAACTGCATCACTGAGCGTTATGGAAATCATCATACACCATACACCATACACCATACACCATCCACCATACACCATCCACCATACACCATACACCATACACCATACACCATACACCATACATCATACATCATACATCATACACCATACACCATACACCATCCACCATCCACCATACACCATACATCATACACCATACACCATACATTATACACCATACACCATACATCATACACCATACACCATACATTATACACCATACATCATACACCATACATCATACACCATACATCATACATTATACACCATACATCATACACCATACATTATACACCATACATTATACACCATACATCATACACCATACATCATACACCATACACCATACATCATACACCATACATCATACACCATACATTATACACCATACATCATACATCATACATCATACACCATACATCATACATCATACACCATACATCATACACCATACATCATACACCATACATTATACATCATACACCATACATTATACACCATACATTATACACCATACATCATACATCATACACCATACATCATACACCATACATTATACACCATACACCATACATCATACACCATACATCATACACCATACATTATACATCATACACCATACATTATACACCATACATTATACACCATACATTATACACCATACATCATACATCATACACCATACATCATACACCATACATCATACACCATACATTATACACCATACACCATACATCATACACCATACATCATACACCATACATCATACACCATACATCATACACCATACATTATACACCATCCACCATACACCATACACCATACATCATACACCATACACCATACATCATACACCATACACCATACACCATACATCATACACCATACATTATACACCATACACCATACATTATACACCATACACCATACATTATACACCATACATTATACACCATACATCATACACCATACATTATACACCATACATTATACACCATACACCATACATCATACACCATACAATATACACCATACACCATACATCATACACCATACATCATACACCATACACCATACATCATACACCATACATTATACACCATACATCATACACCATACATCATACATCATACACCATACATCATACACTATACATCATACACCATACATCATACACCATACACCATACACTATACACCATACATTATACACCATACATTATACACCATACATTATACATCATACACCATACATCATACACCATACAATATACATCATACATCACACACCATACATCATACACCATACATCATACATCATACACCATACATTATACACCATACACCATCCATCATAGATCATACATCATAGACCATACATCATACACCATACATCATACACCATACATCATACACCATGCATTATACACCATACACCATACATTATACACCATACACCATACATCATACACCATACACCATACATCATACACCATACACCATACATCATACACCATACACCATACATTATACACCATACATTATACACCATACATCATACACCATACATCATACATTATACACCATACATCATACACCATACATCATACACCATACATCATACACCATACATCATACACCATACACCATACATCATACACCATACATTATACACCATACATCATACATCATACACCATACATCATACATCATACATTATACACCATACACCATACATCATACATTATACATCATACATTATACACCATACATCATACACCATACATTATACATCATACATCATACACCATACACCATACACCATACACCATACATCATACACCATACATCATACACCATACATTATACACCATACATTATACACCATACATCATACACCATACATCATACAACATACATCATACACCATACATTATACACCATACATTATACACCATACACCATACACCATACATCATACATTATACACCATACATCATACATCATACACCATACACCATACACCATACATCATACACCATACACCATACATCATACATTATACACCATACACCATACACCATACACCATACATCATACACCATACATCATACACCATACACCATACATCATACATTATACACCATACATCATACATCATACACCATACACCATACATCATACATTATACACCATACATCATACATTATACACCATACACCATACACCATACATCATACACCATACACCATACATTATACACCATACACCATACATCATACACCATACATTATACACCATACACCATACATCATACACCATACATTATACACCATACATCATACATCATACACCATACATCATACACCATACATTATACACCATACATTATACACCATACACCATACACCATACATTATACACCATACACCATACACCATACACCATACACCATACATTATACACCATACACCATACATTATACACCATACACCATACATCATACACCATACACCATACACCATACATCATACACCATACACCACACATCATACATCATACATCATACACCATACATCATACACCATACATTATACACCATACACCATACATCATACATCATACACCACACATCATACACCATACATCATACACCATACACCACACATCATACATCATACACCATACATTATACACCATACACCATACACCATACATCATACACCATACATCATACACCATACATTATACACCATACACCATACACCATACATCATACATCATACATCATACATCATACATCATACACCATACATCATACACCATACACCATACATCATACATCATACATCATACACCATACATTATACACCATACACCATACATTACACATCATACACACTGAGCTGCTAACGTGCTTCATCTTGACATATCACATCTTCAAACAAGTAGCAGCAGCTGCAGCTGTCAGTGTTCTAAACCCCACACGTACGGGTGAGGTCACTGAACAGCTTGGCGTGATGATGTCGTTGGGTGGGTTTTGTTAGCCCCGCAGCTCCAGTGCTGCTCAGACGTGATTAACTTTGCTGATTAACGTCGTTCAGGCTAAAGAGGAAATTTAGTAAATCAGATTTTTGGTCTGTCTGCTCCTTTAACTGACCCGGCCAGACATCCGCCGCGCTGTGGTCTATCTATAGCCGGCAATTGTCTACGAGTGGTGAGGCTTTGTTTATGCTGATGGAGAAGAATGTGTTTGGGGTTTGGAGCTGAAAACCAAGCAGCCAGCATCCCAACTCACAGTAAACAAAACACACGCAGCCGCGCAGACACACACACGCAGCCGCGCAGACACACACACGCAGCCACGCAGACACACACACGCAGCCGCGCAGACACACACACGCAGCCACGCAGACACACACACGCAGCCGCGCAGACACACACACGCAGCCACGCAGACACACACACGCAGCCACGCAGACACACTCAGACACAGGCGCGCAGACACACACACGCAGCCGCGCAGACACACACACGCAGCCGCGCAGACACACACACGCAGCCGCGCAGACACACACACGCAGCCACGCAGACACACACACGCTGCCGCGCAGACACACACACGCAGCCACGCAGACACACACACGCAGCCACGCAGACACACACAGACACAGGCGCGCAGACACACACACGCAGCCGCGCAGACACACACACGCAGCCGCGCAGACACACACACACACACGCAGCCGCGCAGACACACACACGCAGCCACGCAGACACACACAGACACAGGCGCGCAGACACACACGCAGCCGCGCAGACACACACACGCACACACACACACGCAGCCGCGCAACACACACACGCAGACACAGCCGCGCAGACACACACACGCAGCCACGCAGACACACACACACACGCAGCCGCACAACACACACACGCAGTCACAGCAGCGCAGACACACACACGCAGCCGCGCAGACACACACACGCAGCCGCGCAGACACACACACGCAGACACAGCCGCGCAGACACACACACGCAGCCGCGCAGACACACACACGCAGACACAGCCGCGCAGACACACGCGCAGCCGTGCAGACACACACACGCAGCCGCGCAGACACACTCACGCAGCCGCGCAGACACACTCACGCAGCCGCGCAGACACACACAGACACACTCACGCAGCCGCGCAGACACAGCCACGCAGACACACACAGACACACACACGCATCCACACACACGCAGCCGCGCAGACACACACGCGCAGACACACACACTCAGCCGCGCAGACACACACACACAGTCACGCAGACACACACAGACACAGCCGCGCACACACACACACACACACACCGACACAGACGCACAGACACACACCGACACAGCCGCGCAGACACACACACGCAGTCGCGCAGACACACACAGACACAGTCGCGCAGACACACACACATGCAGTCGCGCAGACACAAACACACACAGCGACACAGCCGTGCAGACACGCAGTCGAGCAGACACACACACGCGCAGACACGCAGACACACAGACGTTCAGCTGGTACTCAGAAACGGTGTTGAGCTGGTGTTCAGAGACGGTGCTCAGAGACGGTGTTCAGCTGGTGCTCAGAGACGGTGTTGAGCTGGTGCTCAAAGACGGTGTTGAGCTGGTGCTCAGAGACGGTGTTCAGCTGGTGCTCAGAGACGGTGTTGAGCTGGTGTTCAGAGACGGTGTTGAGCTGGTGCTCGGAGACGGTGTTGAGCTGGTGCTCAGAGACGGTGTTCAGCTGGTGCTCGGAGACGGTGTTCAGCTGGTGTTCAGAGACGGTGTTGAGCTGGTGTTGAGCTGGTGTTCAGAGACAGTGTTCAGCTGGTGCTCAGAGACGGTGTTGAGCTGGTGCTCAGAGACGGTGTTGAGCTGGTGCTCAGAGACGGTGTTGAGCTGGTGTTCAGAGACGGTGCTCAGAGACGGTGTTGAGCTGGTGCTCGGAGACGGTGTTGAGCTGGTGTTCAGAGACGGTGCTCAGAGACGGTGTTGAGCTGGTGCTCGGAGACGGTGTTGAGCTGGTGTTCAGAGACGGTGTTCAGCTGGTGCTCAGAGACAGTGTTCAGCTGGTGTTCAGAGACGGTGTTGAGCTGGTGTTCAGCTGGTGCTCGGAGACGGTGTTGAGCTGGTGCTCAGAGACGGTGTTGAGCTGGTGTTCGGAGACGGTGTTCAGCTGGTGCTCAGAGACGGTGTTCAGCTGGTGCTCAGAGACGGTGTTGAGCTGGTGTTGAGCTGGTGCTCAGAGACGGTGTTCAGCTGGTGCTCGGAGACGGTGTTGAGCTGGTGTTC
>CM038725.1:937588-967588 GCA_021613375.1 Megaleporinus macrocephalus | reverse complement strand
TTATTTGTATTATCATAATTTATTTATTAATAATTTAATTTAGTTTGCATTTGCACACACATTCACGCGTGACAAACCTGTTGAAGCATCACTCGTGTGTGGAGAACAGTACTAAAACCATCTGAGGTCAGGAAGAAGCTAAATGGAAGAACACCAAGTGCCTCTATGGCGACCAGAGCAGCAGAGCACTGGTCTTGGGTTTGTTAGTGAGCTTGAACCCCGTGCGTCATAGCGCCCCCCACCTCCTCCGTGGAGCGTTTGCAGGGAGGAGTGGGTCTGAAATTGGGTCTGGTGGGTTTCATCACTTCACATCTGCAGAGGTTTGGATGTAGAAACAGGCCAACGTGAAGATTAAGACGTAGAGAAGTGAGAATGTCCAGGTGGAGTTAATGACCCAAACTGCCCCCGTCCTGGAGCGAGCGGGAGCGAGACGGAAGTAGCGAGAGCAGCACGTGTGGATACGTCCTCTGTGGAGAAGTCAGTGCCCAGCAGTGTATGGAGTAGATCCATTAGCAGCTTTGTTTACAGCTGACCACCAGCTACAGCAGTGGACCAGCAGCGCAGAAGAACTGGAGTTCCAGTTCCTGCTGTGTCTGATCCACTCATGCCAGCACAACCCACACCCTAACACTGTGTCAGTGTGACTGCAGTGCTGAGCATGAGCCACCTCCCTAATAGTATCTGCTCTGTGGGGGTCCTGTGGGGGTCCTGATCATTAAAGAACAGAGTAATAAAGTCTACAGAGAATCAGATGAACTACAGTCTGTAAGTGGAGCTCCTGTATGGTCAGTGGAGCTGATACAGTGGACAGTGAGTGGAGGTCCTGTATGGTCAGTGGAGCTGATACAGTGGACAGTGAGTGGAGGTCCTGTATGGTCAGTGGAGCTGATACAGTGGACAGTGAGTGGAGGTCCTGTATGGTCAGTGGAGCTGATACAGTGGACAGTGAGTGGAGGTCCTGTATGGTCAGTGGAGCTGATACAGTGGACAGTGAGTGGAGGTCCTGTATGGTCAGTGGAGCTGATACAGTGGACAGTGAGTGGAGGTCCTGTGTGGTCAGTGGAGCTGATACAGTGGACAGTGAGTGGAGGCCCTGTATGGTCAGTGGAGCTGATACAGTGGACAGTGAGTGGAGGTCCTGTGTGGTCAGTGGAGCTGATACAGTGGACAGTGAGTGGAGGTCCTGTATGGTCAGTGGAGCTGATTCAGTGGACAGTGAGTGGAGGTCCTGTATGGTCAGTGGAGCTGATACAGTGGACAGTGAGTGGAGGTCCTGTATGGTCAGTGGAGCTGATACAGTGGACAGTGAGTGGAGGTCCTGTATGGTCAGTGGAGATGATACAGTGGACAGTGAGTGGAGGGTGGGTACAGCTAATGATTGAAACTCGTTCACAGCCTGCTAGCCAATCAGAAAGAAGGCAGCAGAAAGGTTGCAGGCGAAGTTGTGAATGAACTCTGACCTGGGACCGTCTACGTCACAGTGTAGATATATGGCGGGTATGCCGCTTGTGATGCACCCTCCAGGATTCTCTTGTGTTTATGACTCAGGGGGACTCGCGGGTGGGCCGGTGGGAAAGGGGGGTGTCAGTGTTCCCACTCGTTTCACTATCAGGACGTCCTGCCCTCCCCACCGCCTGATGGCTGCGTCCCAAAGCCCTCGCTGGTTCTCATGACCGAATAGGGCAGTTACGGCGCGCGGTCCAGTGAGAGATTGTGATCTACTGTTTTCTCTCTCTTTCCTTTTCTCGTCTCCGTGGCTTTGAAGGGAAGGGTCTCAGATCAGCCGCAGAGTAGAGTAAATAGGATTTGGAACGCGTCCAGACCCGGGGCCGTGCTCTTCCTCTCGCCGTCCTCCTCCGTGTGCTTGTGTGCGTCTCAGGTCGTGTTCAGTGTGTATGTGGAAAATTCCGTGACTTGTTTTGGTCGTATGTAAACAGCAGCGCTCGCCTGCGCTCCTCACTGCTCGCCTCTCGTCTCGTTTATAAACGCTTGTCTCCGTCCACTCAGGGGCAGCCCTCAGCGTGAGCGGTAATGGCTGCTGGTTTGAGTTGGAGGGGTTGTCTTCTCGTGCGTTCACGGTTGTGTGTTGTCCGGTATTCACAGGCCAGGTCTCCGCCCCCCAGCCGCTGGGCCGTGCGAGCTCGGTACGAGACCGTGTGCGCAGATTTGCAGAACCTCTGGTCTCCGTCCAGACGAAGGACGTACAGAGAACCGTCCCTGGAGGAACCTCCTCCACGAACGCGTCTGGCCCGGTTCCAGCGGCTGCGGTCCACTCTGAGAGCCGGGATGCGTCCCCGTCCCGTCGTTCCTCCTGTCTGTCCTCCTCTCCCGGCAAAGGGGGAAACCTCAGCCAGGGCCTGCCCCCCCACTCGGAGCCTGTGTCTAACGTCCAATCGGCGGGAGCGGTGGGCGGGCCGCAGAATTCCGCTGAAGATGTCAGGAGTGCTTCCTGCGGCTCAGAAGAGGGACAGACCCCCGAGGGAAACGCATCATCTTCCAGGACACCGGACCCCCAGGGAGATCCCCAGTCCAACATGAAAACCTTCCTCACCATCGAGATCAAGGACGGCCGAACCGTCTCTCCACAAGCGTCCGTGTCCTCCTCGTCCGCGCCGGCCGGCGTGATGCCCCGAATCATCACCGGTTCCTCCGGGCAGCGGACAGGTGGGTGGAGCACCGGTCATTACACTAGAATTCCCAAACTTGAAAAAATATTAATCCATTTTAGATTATAAAATGTAGAAAAATATTATACATTAGAAAATAAAAATTTCAAATTTTGTGAATAAAAATTTCAAATTTGGTGAATAAGAAACAAAATACTCTTAATTTATTTACAATAATCTCATCTGCCTTTCTTTTAAACTCAGTTCTTGATTATTTACATTCCATAATAATATTGAATCATCAACAGCTCCGTTCATCATATAGACACACTCCTATTTATTTATTTTTTTCAATCTGTACATTTTTGTTTTATATAAACTCATCTATTTATAATATTATAAATGGTGTTTTGGAATGAGAGCATGCATACAATAATTCATAATCATACTTTATGATCAGCGTGTGCATGAGGGTGTCTGATCTGCGTGTGTGTGAGAGCGCCTGAGCAGCATGTGCGCAGGGCCGTCTGATCTGCAGACTGGGTTAATTGGTGTGCACTGGGTTGGATGGTGTGGACTGGGTTGGATGGTGTGGACTGGGTTGGATGGTGTGGATTGGGTTGGATGGTGTGGACTGGGTTAGATGGTGTGGACTGGGTTGGATGGTGTGGACTGGGTTAGATGGTGTGGACTGGGTTAGATGGTGTGGACTGGGTTGGATGGTGTGGACTGGGTTGGATGGTATGGATTGGGTTGGATGGTGTGGACTGGGTTGGATGGTGTGGACTGGGTTAATTGGTGTGGACTGGGTTAGATGGTGTGGACTGGGTTAGATGGTGTGGACTGGGTTGGATGGTGTGGACTGGGTTGGATGGTGTGGACTGGGTTGGATGGTGTGGACTGGGTTGGATGGTGTGGACTGGGTTAATTGGTGTGCACTGGGTTAGATGGTGTGGACTGGGTTGGATGGTGTGGATTGGGTTGGATGGTGTGGACTGGGTTGGATGGTGTGGACTGGGTTAGATGGTGTGGACTGGGTTGGATGGTGTGGACTGGGTTGGATGGTGTGGACTGGGTTGGATGGTGTGGATTGGGTTGGATGGTGTGGACTGGGTTGGATGGTGTGGACTGGGTTGGATGGTGTGGACTGGGTTAATTGGTGTGCACTGGGTTAGATGGTGTGGACTGGGTTGGATGGTGTGGACTGGGTTGGATGGTGTGGATTGGGTTGGATGGTGTGGATTGGGTTGGATGGTGTGGACTGGGTTGGATGGTGTGGACTGGGTTAATTGGTGTGGACTGGGTTAGATGGTGTGGACTGGGTTGGATGGTGTGGACTGGGTTGGATGGTGTGGATTGGGTTGGATGGTGTGGACTGGGTTGGATGGTGTGGACTGGGTTAATTGGTGTGCACTGGGTTAGATGGTGTGGACTGGGTTGGATGGTGTGGATTGGGTTGGATGGTGTGGACTGGGTTGGATGGTGTGGACTGGGTTAGATGGTGTGGACTGGGTTAGATGGTGTGGACTGGGTTGGATGGTGTGGACTGGGTTGGATGGTGTGGATTGGGTTGGATGGTGTGGACTGGGTTGGATGGTGTGGACTGGGTTGGATGGTGTGGACTGGGTTAATTGGTGTGCACTGGGTTAGATGGTGTGGACTGGGTTGGATGGTGTGGACTGGGTTGGATGGTGTGGATTGGGTTGGATGGTGTGGACTGGGTTAGATGGTGTGGACTGGGTTGGATGGTGTGGACTGGGTTGGATGGTGTGGATTGAGTTGGTTGGTGTGGACTGGGTTGGATGGTGTGGATTGGGTTGGATGGTGTGGACTGGGTTAGATGGTGTGGACTGGGTTAGATGGTGTGGACTGGGTTGGATGGTGTGGACTGGGTTGGATGGTGTGGATTGGGTTGGATGGTGTGGACTGGGTTGGATGGTGTGGACTGGGTTAGATGGTGTGGACTGGGTTGGATGGCGTGGATTGAGTTGGTTGGTGTGGACTGGGTTAGATGGTGTGGACTGGGTTAGATGGTGTGGGCTGGGTTAATTGGTGTGGACTGGGTTAGATAGTGTGGACTGGGTTGGATGGTGTGGACTGGGTTAGATGGTGTGGACTGGGTTAGATGGTGTGGACTGGGTTGGTTGGTATGGATTGAGTTGGTTGGTGTGGACTGGGTTAGATGGTGTGGACTGGGTTAGATGGTGTGGACTGGGTTAGATGGTGTGGACTGGGTTGGTTGGTATGGATTGAGTTGGTTGGTGTGGACTGGGTTAGATGGTGTGGACTGGGTTGGATGGCGTGGACTGGGTTGGATGGTGTGGATTGAGTTGGATGGTGTTGAATGATGGATTTATGATTTGAATGATGGATTCATGATTTGAATGATGGATTTATGAGTTGAATGATGGATTTATGAGTTGAATGATGGATTTATGATTTGAATGATGGACTTATGAGTTGAATGATGGATTTATGAGTTGAATGATGGATTCATGATTTGAATGATGGACTTATGAGTTGAATGATGGATTTATGAGTTGAATGATGGATTTATGAGTTGAATGATGGATTTATGAGTTGAATGATGGATTCATGAGTTGAATGATGGATTCATGATTTAAATGATGGACTTGTGAGTTGAATGATGGATTCATGATTTGAATGATGGATTTATGAGTTGAATGATGGATTCATGAGTTGAATGATGGATTTATGATTTAAATGATGGACTTGAATGATGGATTTATGAGTTGAATGATGGATTCATGATTTGAATGATGGATTTATGAGTTGAATGATGGATTCATGAGTTGAATGATGGATTTATGAGTTGAATGATGGATTCATGAGTTGAATGATGGATTTATGATTTAAATGATGGACTTGAATGATGGATTCATGAGTTGAATGATGGATTTTTGAGTTGAATGATGGATTTTTGAGTTGAATGATGGATTTATGATTTGAATAAAGGATTTATGAGTTGAATGATGGATTTATGAGTTGAATGATGGATTTATGATTTGAATGATGGATTTATGATTTGAATAAAGGATTTATGAGTTGAATGATGGATTTATGATTTGAATAAAGGATTTATGAGTTGAATGATGGATTTATGATTTGAATGATGGATTTTTGAGTTGAATGATGGATTTATGAGTTGAATGATGGATTCATGAGTTGAATGATGGATTTATGATTTGAATGATGGATTTATGATTTGAATGATGGATTTATGATTTGAATGATGGATTTATGATTTGAATAAAGGATTTATGAGTTGAATGATGGATTTATGATTTGAATGATGGATTTATGAGTTGAATGATGGATTTATGAGTTGAATGATGGATTTATGATTTGAATGATGGATTTATGATTTGAATGATGGTGAGAAAGCGTATGTGGGGAGATGACGTGTGAATGGCTGGACGTCTGCTGGACAGTGTTTATGTTAGGGCTCTGCTTTCTGCTGAGGAGCTATTAAAAACCTTTCTGTTGCGCTGACTTGGAGACAGTGCAGATGGGACGAGGGCTCGCTGTGGATTAGGCGAGGACTCGTGGACGGTGAAGTTTAGAGATTAAACTTTAAAAGAGTGAACTGAGTTCAGTGTTTACAGTCGGGACGAGAACCTGCACTAAAAGCTCCTCTCAACAATCTGCTAATCAAGAGTTACGACCCACCAGCTGCACCCCCACTCACCAGATAGCACTCCGTCTGCTTTATCACTACTAACTCACTCTTTTATATATGTATACACACACACACACACACTCGCACTCACTCGCACTCATTCACACGCACAGATACTCTCTCTCCGGGGCGGTGTGTGTCGCTGGGCCGCCGCTCTGTCACATCTTCCTTATTTGGAAGCGTTCCGCTCATCCTGGGCTCGGAGCGCCGCTGCAGATCCACAGACTCCACGTTTCCACTCCGTCACTCAGCTCTGCTGCAGCGTCAGCGCCAGTCACCACAGAGCAGAGCTTTAAACCTACTGAACACTGATCAGCTGTGGTCAGAACCATGACCCTCAGTTACTGCCAAACCCTGACCACAGACCACAGCCTACCACACCTGTCTGTTCTTCTACAACCATCTCATCACCGTCCAGAGAAAAACATATATCTCTAATACACACTGTTATATACACCCAGAGTTACACACCCAGTTACACACCCAGAGTTACACACCCAGAGTTACACACCCAGAGTTACACACCCAGTTATCCTCAAGTTATACACCCAGAGTTACACACCCAGAGTTACACACCCAGTTACACACCCAGTTACACACCCAGTTACACACCCAGAGTTACACACCCAGAGTTACACACCCAGTTATCCTCAAGTTACACACCCAGAGTTACATACCCAGAGTTACACACCCAGAGTTACACACCCAGAGTTACACACCCAGTTATCCTCAAGTTATACACCCAGAGTTACACACCCAGAGTTACACACCCAGAGTTACACACCCAGTTACACACCCAGAGTTACACACCCAGTTATCCTCAAGTTATACACCCAGAGTTATACACCCAGAGTTATACACCCAGAGTTACACACCCAGAGTTACACACCCAGAGTTACACACCCAGAGTTACACACCCAGTTATCCTCAAGTTATACACACAGAGTTATACACACAGAGTTATACACAGAGTTATACACACAGAGTTATACACACAGAGTTATACACACAGAGTTATACACACACAGTTACACACCCAGAGTTACACACCCAGAGTTACACACCCAGAGTTACACACCCAGAGTTACACACCCAGTTATCCTCAAGTTATACACACAGAGTTATACACACCCAGAGTTACACACCCAGAGTTACACACCCAGAGTTACACACCCAGTTATCCTCAAGTTATACACACAGAGTTATACACACAGAGTTATACACACAGAGTTATACACACAGAGTTATACACACAGAGTTACACACACAGAGTTATACACACAGAGTTATACACACGGAGTTATACACACACAGTTATACACACACAGTTACACACCCAGAGTTACACACCCAGAGTTACACACCCAGAGTTACACACCCAGAGTTACACACCCAGTTATCCTCAAGTTATACACACAGAGTTATACACACCCAGAGTTACACACCCAGAGTTACACACCCAGTTATCCTCAAGTTATACACCCAGAGTTATACACCCAGAGTTATACACCCAGAGTTACACACCCAGAGTTACACACCCAGAGTTACACACCCAGAGTTACACACCCAGTTACACACCCAGTTATACACACAGAGTTATACACACAGAGTTATACACACAGAGTTATACACACAGAGTTATACACACACAGTTATCCTCAGAGTTATACACACAGAGTTATACACACAGAGTTATACACACAGAGTTATACACACAGAGTTACACACCCAGTTACACACCCAGAGTTACACACCCAGTTATCCTCAAGTTATACACACAGAGTTATACACACAGAGTTATACACACAGAGTTATACACCCAGAGTTACACACACCCAGAGTTACACACCCAGAGTTACACACCCAGAGTTACACACCCAGAGTTACACACCCACAGTTATCCTCAGAGTTATACACCCAGAGTTATACACACAGAGTTATACACACACAGTTATCCTCAGAGTTACACACACACAGTTATACACACAGAGTTATACACACAGAGTTATACACACAGAGTTACACACCCAGAGTTACACACACACAGTTATCCTCAGAGTTACACACCCAGAGTTACACACCCAGAGTTACACACCCAGAGTTACACACCCAGAGTTATACACCCAGAGTTATACACCCAGAGTTATACACACACAGTTATCCTGAGTTATACACACAGAGTTACACACAGTTATACACACACAGTTATACACACAGTTATACACACACAGTTATCCTGAGTTATACACACAGAGTTATACACACACAGTTATACACACAGTTATACACACACACAGTTATCCTCAGAGTTACACACCCAGAGTTACACACCCAGAGTTACACACCCAGAGTTACACACCCAGAGTTACACACCCAGAGTTACACACACAGTTATCCTCAGAGTTACACACACAGAGTTACACACAGCGTTACACACACAGCGTTACACACACAGCGTTACACACACTGTTATGCACACACTTATACACACACTGTTATACACACTTTTATGCACACACTTTTATACACACACTTTTATACTCTGTTTAATATATACATAGTGTAATATTTAATAATAAAGTGTAAAAGCTCTACTTACTCTATCAATACTGATTAATATTTAATAATAAAGTGTAAAAGCTCTACTTACTCTATTAATACTGATTAATATTTAATAATAAAGTGTAAAAGCACTACTTACTCTATTAATACTGATTAATATTTAATAATAAAGTGTAAAAGCACTACTTACTCTATTAATACTGATTAATATTTAATAATAAAGTGTTTACTGAGTAAATAAGAACTTGCTGTCTGGATATAATAGATTTTAAGTATAATAAGGTCTCTCAGTGACTCTATAAATAACTGTGATGTATAAATATACGTAACTTTGAATTTTGCTGGGTTGTTTTTTTTTTGTTTTGTTTTTTTCTCGTACTCGTGCTGAGACGGACGCTGAGGGTGGTCGGCCTTCGAGATTACTATTTAAGCTCTGAATATTTTCTGTAAACCAGTTCAGACCAGGGTTGCCAGTGCTTGTGCTAATATTGACTGATGAGGTTTGAGTGTGCAGCAGGCTGTGATCTGTGTAAGGGTGATTAAAGGTGATTACTGCTGTAGTGTCTCTGTAGTAGAAGCGGAGTGTAGACAGTCGGTCGAGCAGACTGGGTGTGAGAGTGAAGCTCTGGACGCCGGACCATTAAACTCTTTAAAAATACCCGTGTGATTATAATGCCTCTGTTTTTGTTTGAGAACGTTCTCCGAGACTGGAATGGTGGGTTTCAGCGTGTGTGGGTTTGTTGCTGGGCTTCTTGGTGGGCTGAGTCGGTGGTACAGCGTGTGCAGGTGGGAGGAGAGAGAGGCTATTTCAGGATTAGCTCAGTCTGAGTTTGAATGAGTGTATTTGTGGCTGAGGGTCTCGGAACGCTTCGTGCCGGCCCTCTGCAGCTCCAGGACTGTGAAAGGGCAGCACGTGCGTGCGTGTGCCATCGTGGTCCAGGAGAACGCTGGATATTGTGTTTATGTTCAGCAACGTGACTCACTCGGCCGGCTGACTTACGGCTCCGAGCGGTGCCAGTGTGACGGCTTACATAACTGAGGAATGGGCAACTCTTCCCCATCCCAGCTCCACTCTCCATCCATAAGTCTTAGATGTATACAAATACACGTCGGCCGGTGGAGAATTAAACCCGCTTCATGTCTAAATATTTATGGGTAAATATTCGCTGGTGTGACTTGACGGTGTTCATGACTTTGCGGGCCGTCTGAGCTCCTCAGCGCGTCTCCTCTTAATCTCTCTTCTTCTTCTGCTGTGTGTTTCCTCAGAGCTGACGCTCGGCCTCAGAGCTACACCTTTCAAGATCAGCAGCTCCAGCTACATGACCGGACCCTCCATTAAGGTACCGAGGCTTCACCCGAAACTCGATTCCAAAGCGTCCAAGTATTTATGAGAAGGTCTCTGAGACTGTGGCTGCAGTTAAAGTTGACTAACATCTCAGAACCATCAGGGAACGTATTGTTAACGTTCTTTGTTTACGCTGCATTTTACTCTCGAGGTTTGTTGCTACCGTATAACAACATCCCAACAAACAAACACCAGATATTAGTACACAGATATCACTCTCAGTACAAACACACACACACACATACACACAGATACACACACACACACAGATACACACACACACACACACACACACACACCATATATATATATATATATATATATATATATATATATATATATATATATATATATATATATATATATATATACACACACACACACACACCATATATATACATACATACATACACACACACTATATATATATATATATATATATACATACACACACACACCATATATATATACATACATACACTCACGCATGCATGTGCGCACACACACCACACTACATACCTACACACATGCACATGCAAACACACACATAAACACACACATAACCCCCCAACCTACTAAACCCCACCCCCCTGCCCATGTGGGTCAGTGTTGTAATCTGGTTTAGGGATAAGAGTGAGACGGTTAATTAGCAGGGTGACGGAGTGCTCTGGACAAACAGAGGATTAGAGGTTGTGAGGAGTGTCAGAGGGAAGCACCCAGACAGCACTGCTGCAGGAACGATGATGAGGTGAAGGTGAACAGAGCGAGCCGGGACACAGGTACGCTTCTAACCTGGAGTCTGAGCCGCTTCTCTGAGCCTTCTCTTCCCCACAGGTGTACTCGGACTCAGGTGTACTCGGACTCAGGTGTACTCGGACTCAGGTGTACTCAGACTCAGGTGTACTCAGACTCAGGTGTACTCGGACTCAGGTGTACTCGGACTCAGGTGTACTCGGACTCAGGTGTACTCGGACTCAGGTGTACTCAGACTCAGGTGTACTCGGACTCAGGTGTACTCGGATTCAGGTGTACTCGGACTCAGGTGTACTCGGACTCAGGTTTGAGGTTGGGTATGATACCAGCTGTTCAGGCGTTACAGCCAGAGTGTAATAACAGAGGTCCCTGCTGGAGGACCGTACCACGACCGTGTTGTTTAAACAGGGGGGGTTGTGCTTTGATCTGGGTGGGTGGTCCTGGACAGGATATGGTTCTCTGGGCTTCAGGCTGCAGAGATGTGCGGTGCAGATTAGAGTAACATGCAGAGCTTTAAATGGAGTTAAAGAGCCGTGCAGAACGTCCAGCTAGTATTCAGCAGTCATGATTCCTAACAGGCACGCTGAGCAGACCACAGCGTGAGCCGGAGATCTGAGGAGGCGGAGTTTTGGTGAGCGAGTAAGCGTAGCGGCAAGCTGTGTTTATACCATCTCCTGAATGTCCAGCAGCCAGGACAGGCTTAATGCCCAGTATTTGCTGGACACAAGTATGGTAGCTGATTATTTCCTATTAACTGGTTGATTTTATATATATATATATATATATATATATATATATATATATATATATATATATATATATTAGTATTTGTTAGCTTGTAGTGGTGGAACATTTAATAGAAAGAAATACAATAAAGAATATAAATGTCTGTGAAGCTGCTAAAGTGGATAATCACACTGTTGTGCTACAGTTAGGGCCGGTAATTTTAATATAAGTGCCATAATTTCACTTGTTTACTAGGGGTGTAAGAAAATATCAAAATATTGAATATCATGATATTATATTTAGTGATACTGTATCGATTCTCAAAAACACAGTATCGATACACAGATTTCTAGCAGACAGTGAATCATTGTGTGTTGTGTTTAAGCCTCTGACCACTAGATGGCAGTGTTGTAATTCATTTTCAGCTCCACTCCAACATTAACAAGCAGCACAAGAGCGCAGAGCCCTTATATTGGTGTGTTTTAATAGTAGAATTAGAAAAATCTCAGTAAATCACTTTGATTTCAGTATCACAGTATATTGAATGGTGAGCGCTGTATCACGATATGTATTGTATCGCCAGGTTCTTACCAACACAGCCCTATTGTTTACGTTGTAGTGATAGAGTCTAGTGGCTGAAGATTACAACACTGCCATCTAGTGGTATGTATATATTATTGGTGGATATATACATGTTGAAAATAACTGAATAATAAAAACTAATTAATTATCTGTAGTATGTTTTAATCTTCTGGATCTAGTGTGTGTTTTATACTTCATATAGTCCAGAACAGGACACACTGTGTGAAAGAAATCCAGAGAATCTTTCAGGGAAATCGTATCTTTTCTAATTGAACACATGCCGAATCCTCTTTAACCCAGTGGTCTTGTGTGGGTGGAGACTGTGTTTCTGTTTAATAGGATGGTACGTCTAGCTGACAGTGCAGTAAAAGAAGAATCTTTTGTGAAAGCTACATGTTTTTGTTGTTTATTGATATTTACCCGCATTAGTGGGCCGAAGCGTTGGGCCTGAGGAGCTGTTGTTAGCCGTTAGCAGCCCTGTGTGAAGTGAACTGCTCCTTGTTTCTGTTGGTCTGTCTGTCGAGGTGACGACAAGCAAACAACAGTTGTTAGAGCGTCATAAAACTGGGAAAGCCCACATAAGCCTCTCCGCGGCCTGGAGGTGACCATGGAAAGCGATAGTGTCCAGTCTCAGCTCAGCTCACAGCTCAGACCTGTAACCAGAAATAATAATAATAATTATTATTATTATGATTATTATTGTTATTATTATTATTATTATTATTATTATTATTGTTGTTGTTGTTTTGTTGTTGTTGTTGTTGTTATTATTATAATAATAATAATAATTATTATTATTATTATTATTATTATTATTATTATTATTATTATTGTTATTGTTATTATTATTATTATTATTGTTGTTGTTGTTGTTGTTGTTATAATAATAATAATAATTATTATTATTGTTGTTGTTGTTGTTGTTGTTGTTGTTATTATTATAATTATTATTATTATTATTATTATTATTATTATTATGGGAAACCACGTAACAAACATTCATGTTAGAGAGTAGATGAACGTCCTGAAGTCTGAAAACGTTCTTAAGCAGCTTAAATATCGTTAAGATGACGCGATGCCTGAAGTTGTGTGTTGCTTACAGCGTCCCTCACGCCTCTCCACCCCGCGCAGACCTGGTGGTACCAAATAACAGCAGCAGCGACGCTGTGCTTCAGTGTTTGTCGTCAGCTGGTCAGTGATAGGGGTGTAAGAAAATATCTAAAATATTAAATATCGGGATATTATGTTTAGTGATACTGTATCGATTCTCAAAAACACAGTATCAATACAGATTCTGGCAGACAGTGAATCATTGTGTGCTGTGTTTAAACCTCTGACCACTAGATGGCAGTGTTGTAATCCATTTTCAGCTCCACTCCAACATTAACAAGCAGCACAAGGACGCAATGATATTGTAAACATTGATAAACCTGTTCATACAGTGGAGTATTTATTAGTAAGATCTGAAAAATCTCAGTAAATCACTTTGATTGCAGTATCGTGATATATTAAATTGTGAGCGCTGTATCACGATATGTATTGTATCGCCAGGTTCTTGCTGATACTCTGCCCCAGTCAGTGAGCTGTGATGATATGACTCTTACTCCCAGTAGCCGACTGAGTTGATCTGGTTCCTGTTCTGTGGAGAGCTGACCTGTTGACTGCTGATATGAAGGCAGGGCTGGTGTTTTTTCAGATCTGGATGATATTTTTGGACGCTGTCAGTAACTTCCCAGTGCCCGGAATGGCTTTGTGGCCTTAATGACAGTTGCCTGATTAATGCTGCTGTTCCTGCCAACATGGACGTGCTGTGGTATGTGGTCTGCGTCGGTCAAGCTGTGGTCAGGAGTGCGGCGTTACAGTTGGGATGGGCTGTACCTTCTGTACCTGCCTTACCCCTAAAATTAATTCTTTACTGAAAATGTCCTTCAGCTTTACTAGATCAAACTGATCACTGCAGGTAGTCAGTTAGGACCACTTATTTTAATATAAGTGACATAATTTCACTTGTTTATTAGGGGTGTAAGAAAATATCAAAATATTGAATATCTGGATATTATGTTTGGTGATACTGTATTGATTATCAAAAACACAGTATCAATACTCAGATTCCGGCAGACAGTGAATCAGTGTGTGTTGTGTTTAAACCTCTGACCACTAGATGGCAGTGTTGTAATTCATTTTCAGCTCCACTCCAACATTAACAAGCAGCACAAGAGCGCAGAGCCCTTATAGTGGTGTGTTTTAATAGTAGAATTAGAAAAATCTCAGTAAATCACTTTGATTTCAGTATCACAGTATATTGAATGGTGAGCGCTGTATCACGATATGTATTGTATCGCCAGGTTCTTACCAACACAGCCCTATTGTTTACGTTGTAGTGATAGAGTCTAGTGGCTGAAGATTACAACACTGCCATCTAGTGGTATCTAGTGTTATGTATATATTGTTGGTGGATTAATGTTGCTGTTCCTGCCAACATCGGCGTGCTGTGGTATGTAGTCTGCGTCGGTCAAGCTGTGGTCAGGAATGCGGAGTTACAGTTGGGATGGGTTGTAGATCCTTCTGGACCTGCTTTACTTCTAAAATTAATTCTTTAGTGAAAACGTCAGCTTCAGCTTTTCTAGATCAAACTGTTCTAGTAGTTTAAACTTGGTCAGTGTTGTTAGATGCGCTGGAGCTACGAGGCTCAGGTAGTGAACACAGGTGTGGTAGCTCATGGTTTCCTATTTGCTGGTCAGAAGAAAGCCAGGTGGCCAGCCAAGTATCCCCTCTGTATTTGTGGTATTAAGTTGTAGTGGTGGGATATGTGGTGGACAGAAACAGTAAAGGTCAGTAAGGATGATTAGGTGTTTGTTTTTACTGGTGATACGATACGTATCGTGATACAGGGGTTACGATTCGATATGTTATGATATATTGTGATTATTATATCACGATCTAATTTTAGAAAAACTGTCACTATTAAAATGTTTGGGTTGCTGTTGTTGTTGGTGCTCTTATGTTACATGTTTATATTGTAATGATAGTCTAGTGGCTGCAGATAGATTTAGAACACTGCTATCTAGTGGTTGGAGGTTTAAACCACTGATATAAAACTAGGGCTGGTATTTTTAGAGGCCCTTTGAGATATACATGATATTTTTAGTTTTAACTGTCATTCATGTAGCTCTTCTCACTGCCGTTACTGCTGGTGGATTCATTAGATATTGAAGGATTAGGCTGTAATCTGAACACCGTTGGATCCACAAGTTAAAGTAGTCCAACAGGACACGGCTGAGATCCTAATTTAGTTCCTTCCCAGCCGTCCCTTCCGTCACCTCCTGGTTAGGATAGTGGACAGTGTCTCTGCCTGTCACGCCTGGTTTGGTTGCCTGACCGGGAGAAAGAACTTTAGGGGTAGTTGGATGTTTGGGCTCCAATCTATTAATCAGAAGGTCACTGTTTAGGTCCCCTGCCCCCTAGTGAGTGAGTGTGTGTGTGTGTTTCACCGCCCCCTAGTGAGTGTGTGTGTGTGTGTGTGTTTCACTGCCACCTAGTGAGTGAGTGTGTGTGTGTGTTTCACTGCCCCCTAGTGAGTGTGTGTGTGTGTGTGTGTTTCACTGCCCCCTAGCGAGTGTGTGTGTGTGTGTGTGTTTCACTGCCCCCTAGTGAGTGTGTGTGTGTGTGTGTGTGTTTCACTGTCCCCTAGTGTGTGTGTGTGTGTGTGTGTATGTGTGTGTGTGTGTGTGTGTGTATATGGGTGTTTCACTGCCCCCTAGTTTGTGTTTGTGTATATGTTTGTATGTTGGTGTTTCACTATCTCTAGAGTGAGTTCACTATTGTGTGTGTGTGTGTGTGTATGTGTGTGTGTATGTGTGTGTATATGGGTGTTTCACTGCCCCCTAGTTTGTGTTTGTGTATATGTTTGTGTGTTGGTGTTTCATTATCTCTAGAGTGAGTGATACGATACGTATCGTGATACAGGGGTTACGATTCGATATGTTATGATATATTGTGATTATTATATCACGATCTAATTTTAGAAAAACTGTCACTATTAAAATGTTTGGGTTGCTGTTGTTGTTGTTGGTGCTCTTATGTTACATGTTTATATTGTAATGATAGTCTAGTGGCTGCAGATAGATTTAGAACACTGCTATCTAGTGGTTGGAGGTTTAAACCACTGATATAAAACTAGGGCTGGTATTTTTAGAGGCCCTTTGAGATATACATGATATTTTTAGTTTTAACTGTCATTCATGTAGCTCTTCTCACTGCCGTTACTGCTGGTGGATTCATTAGATATTGAAGGATTAGGCTGTAATCTGAACACCGTTGGATCCACAAGTTAAAGTATTGCTCACTTTATATTCTATATCCCAAAACTTAACTTCTGCCAAGGAGTCACATGATCATCCCTCCTCAACCCCCACCCCCCCTTCACCCAGTTCAGTGGAATGTAAGACAAATATATTCCATTCTATAGTCAAATAAGGACAAGCGCTCACGTCGTAATAATCTCCTGCTGTTTTTCTTTCCTTCAAAGTATTCTGAAGCTTTCACAAACGCCCAGAAGTTCTTGAAGTCCTACCAGCACGTCTCACACACAACCTAACTATGTGAAGTACCTCTCTTTGATTTTCATGCATCAGGAAAATAACATTTTTTGGGGTTTAAGAGTTTAAAATACGATATAAATAAAAAAAATAATGATTAAAAAAAATAATAATATATTGTATATATTTAAAAAGCTATTTATCCAGACAGAAAGTTTTTATTTACTCAGTAAACGCTTTATTATTAAGTATTAATAGAGTAAGTGAAGCTTTTACACTTTATTATTAAATATTAATCAGTATTAATAGAGTAAGTAGTGCTTTTACACTTTATTATTAAATATTAATCAGTATTAATAGAGTAAATAGTGCTTTTACACTTTATTATTAAATATTAAACAGTATTAATAGAGTAAGTAGAGCTTTTACACTTTATTATTAAATATTAATCAGTATTAATGGAGTAAGTAGAGCTTTTACACTTTATTATTAAATATTAATCAGTATTAATAGAGTAAGTAGTGCTTTTACACTTTATTATTAAATATTAAACAGTATTAATAGAGTAAATAGTGCTTTTACACTTTATTATTAAATATTAAACAGTATTAATAGAGTAAGTAGAGCTTTTACACTTTATTATTAAATATTAATCAGTATTAATAGAGTAAATAGTGCTTTTACACTTTATTATTAAATATTAAACAGTATTAATGGAGTAAGTAGAGCTTTTACACTTTATTATTAAATATTAAACAGTATTAACAGAGTAAGTAGATCTTTTACACTTTATTATTAAATATTAATCAGTATTAATAGAGTAAGTAGAGCTTTTACACTTTATTATTAAATATTAAACAGTATTAATAGAGTAAGTAGAGCTTTTACACTTTATTATTAAATATTAAACAGTATTAATGGAGTAAGTAGAGCTTTTACACTTTATTATTAAATATTAAACAGTATTAACAGAGTAAGTAGTACTTTTACACTTTATTATTAAATATTAAACAGTATTAATAGAGTAAGTAGAGCTTTTACACTTTATTATTAAATATTAATCAGTATTAATAGAGTAAGTAGAGCTTTTACACTTTATTATTAAATATTAATCAGTATTAATAGAGTAAATAGTGCTTTTACACTTTATTATTAAATATTAAACAGTATTAATGGAGTAAGTAGAGCTTTTACACTTTATTATTAAATATTAAACAGTATTAACAGAGTAAGTAGATCTTTTACACTTTATTATTAAATATTAATCAGTATTAATAGAGTAAGTAGAGCTTTTACACTTTATTATTAAATATTAATCAGTATTAATAGAGTAAGTAGTGCTTTTCATACGTCAGTGTGTTTATTTAACTCTTTCCAAGCTTCTCCTAAACAACCCAGTATTATTATCAGTTCTCATCTAATACCTGCTTTGACTGCGTCCAGGAGAAATCTGAGAGCTGCTGTAGCGTTCCTCTTCCTGGATGTGAGTTTGAGCTTATTCTACGTTTGTGTGCACTTCATTTGGTCTCTAGTCCTGGAATTAGGAAACAATGTCCACCCGTCCCCCTGAGGCTGTCTGTTGTCTGCCAGTGGAGGTGTGAAGGGCAGGAGCTCTAAATAAAGAGAGCAGCAGGGCCTGTGGGGGGGTGGGGGTGGTCCAGCACCCACTGGAATAATGGACTGACTGGTGAGAAATAGACATGACTATGGCACCTGAGTTAGAGGAGGGGCCCTGGGCCTTTGCTGCCATGGTGACAAAATTCCAAGCCTGGACATTGGCTCTCATGTTCTGGCCAGCTGAAGAGAAGGGATGTGGGACGGGGGTATAAAAAGCTGGGGGTTGTTCCCGACAGTAGGTATGTTTTGTGAGGCCGGCAACTTGCAGATCCCAGCGTGAGGTTTCACTCTTTTGTTGGAGTAGATGTTTTAATCAGGAGTTGCTGGATTTACGAGGGGCCCCTGGAGTTTCTGTGGAGTCTAGGCTCTGTTTTATGTTGGTTCCCAGCAGAGGTGAGCGAGAGAAGACTTCACCATGCCTGGCGTCGACCTGGACCTTGTTCCAGCCCTGGAGGATACGTCGGCTCCTCTCGGCAGCCCGGTTGCTGAGTGTGCAGAATCTGGCCTGGAGGCCGTCATCGGGGACCTCCTCGCCGATTCCATGGTCGCTGAAGACTTGGAAGAAAAGGGCCCTGATGCTGATGAAGCCTTGTGTGGTGTAGAGCTCACTCTGCAGTGTGCTGTGCAGGAGATCCACTGCGACCTGAAGGCGTTCGGAAAGCGTGTGGACGCACGCCTGGAGGAAGCCGCGGCTCAGGTCGCTCCGGCCATTGAAGCCATTTCAGCCCTGCAGGAGGAGAACTTAAGGTTGAGGATCCAGCAGGAGAAGCTTGCCAGACAGATCGAGGCCCTCTGTCAAGCTCTTGGTCTACCTGAACCTCAGCTTCAGCCAGAGCTCGGCACAGAGGTGCTGAAGGACCCGTCTGACCCTGATTCCGAGCCCGTCCCCCATCCACCCAAGTTTGCCGTTCGGCGGTCCTCTTCTACGTCTTCGCAGACGGGCACCTTCTCCAGGAGCAATAGCACGGTACTGTCCCTGCACGAGCGCGTGATCACCTGGAGGAGTTTCAGTGAGGACTTGGTTTTGCACGATTGTCTCCTTACCCCTGACTGACCAGCCCAAACCTGCTTGCTCCTTCAGTTGTTCTGCAGCCTGTGCTGCTCTCTGCAGGGGGCAGTCTGGGACTGGGGCGGTTAGGTTAGGGAGCTAGTCTTGGGATCAGAAGGTCACCGGTTTGATCTCCTGAACCAACAGGACACGGCTGAGATCCTAATTTAGTTCCTTCCCAGCCGTCCCTTCCGTCACCTCCTGGTTAGGATAGTGGACAGTGTCTCTGCCTGTCACGCCTGGTTTGGTTCCCTGACCGGGAGAAAGAACTTTAGGGGTAGTTGGATGTTTGGGCTCCAATCTATTAATCAGAAGGTCACTGTTTAGGTCCCCTGCCCCCTAGTGAGTGAGTGTGTGTGTGTGTTTCACCGCCCCCTAGTGAGTGTGTGTGTGTGTGTGTTTCACTGCCACCTAGTGAGTGAGTGTGTGTGTGTGTTTCACTGCCCCCTAGTGAGTGTGTGTGTGTGTGTGTGTTTCACTGCCCCCTAGCGAGTGTGTGTGTGTGTGTGTGTGTGTGTTTCACTGCCCCCTAGTGAGTGTGTGTGTGTGTGTGTGTTTCACTGCCCCCTAGTGAGTGTGTGTGTGTGTGTGTGTTTCACTGTCCCCTAGTGTGTGTGTGTGTGTGTGTGTATGTGTGTGTGTGTATATGGGTGTTTCACTGCCCCCTAGTTTGTGTTTGTGTATATGTTTGTATGTTGGTGTTTCACTATCTCTAGAGTGAGTTCACTATTGTGTGTGTGTGTGTGTGTATGTGTGTGTGTATGTGTGTGTATATGGGTGTTTCACTGCCCCCTAGTTTGTGTTTGTGTATATGTTTGTGTGTTGGTGTTTCATTATCTCTAGAGTGAGTTCACTATTGTGTGTGTGTGTGTGTGTGTGTGTGTGTGTGTGTGTATGTGTGTGTGTATGTGTGTGTATGTGTGTGTGTGTGTGTGTGTGTGTATATGGGTGTTTCACTGCCCCCTAGTTTGTGTTTGTGTATATGTTTGTGTGTTGGTGTTTCACTGTCTGTAGAGTGTGTTCACTGTGGTGTGTGTGTTTGTTTTGTTTGGGGGGTGTTTATGGGGTTAATGTGGGGGTTAAATTCCGGGTGAAAAGTTCTGAATTCTGACTGAGCTTCTGCTCCAGCAGATTAATTCCATACGTACCACGAACTGTGCTGCGGAGTGATCTGGTCTAGTGCTAGTGAGCTTCACTCCTCGTTACTCTCGAGTGTTTTAGAGACTAGCCCTGCGTCTGAACTGAGACAGTGAGCAGAGCGTGTGTCCAGTGAGGGGACAGTCCAGTCCAGCGCTCTGTTAACGTGGGTTGTGTTGAGTGACCACGTGGGCTAGAGAAGCATGCGAGCGCTGTCCCTAGATAAGCCCAGCTGTCAGAGAGAGGCCTGACCTTTGCTGGCCCTCTTCTCCTCCTGCTGTCTGAAATGCCGCCGGGCTGGACGGCTTCATCCTGCGTTGTGCTCAGTCCTCCACGGTTTTCTTTTTAATCCTTTAGATCAGAGCCGCAGCCTACACGCCAAATGTGGCCCCAAAAGGACTCGCAGGGGCCCCGGTTTTAAGCAGCTGGGTTTTTTTTCTTGGTAGTTTGGAGACCGGGCTGCTCGGCTTACCTTGAACAGCGGAGCCTAGTGGAGTATGTGTGCAAAGCCTGGACTTACATGCTGATCTAGAATGATCTGGTCCATAAATATATCATTCAGTTTGATATTGAAGGCCAAGTTCCATCCCAGATCCTAGGTAGGACTGAGGTACTGCTCTGTGGAAGGCTTAGACCCTAATATACACATAACATACACATTCTCTAATAATATCTATATAATTAATATCTCGTTAGCTAGATTGAAGAACAACGTTTGGTTCTAGAGGTCTTGCTGCACTCTTATTTTTGCACTCTTACACACTTATTAACCTTTATCAGTAGTATTGATTAGATACAGCAGGTATTGGATAATAACTGTAATATTGTTGGGCTTCCTCGAGGAGGAGGCAGGAAAGGGTTAAACTAACACAGCGACACATCAAATCATATATTAATAGTTATTTTAATATTAGCTGTATTAGTTTTTTCTGAGTAAATAAACACGTACTGACCTGATAAACAGCTTTGTTATTCTAATTTTGGCTGTGGCTGTAGTGCTCCGTACTAAAGTCCAGGCTGGTGTGTTAGTGCACTAGTGAGGAGTGTTGATAGTGAATCAGACTCTGAGGAGCTTTGAGCTGTAGATCCTGATCAATACTAACAGAAGGAAGTTTAAGAAGCAGGATCTTGTGAGGATTACTGTCGGCTTAGTTCTTCCAGGAACCTCCTGCTATGGGAGATGGTCTAGATAAAGAGGAGTCACTCCTTATACACGTGGTGTTACCTGTTTTGGGCTGCCTGTGATGGTAGACGTGTCTGCAGGTGTGGTCGGTTTCTTTGATGGAGGTCATCCCTCCTCCTGACCAGTCACGATCAGAGGTGGAGAGAGTAACCTGTATCAGTACTCCAGTACAAGTACTGAGATTCGCTAAAATACTGACCCAAGTAAAGATATCTTTATATAAAACAACCTCAGTAAAAGTACAAAAAACTACTTGAGTACTGAGTAACATGTACTCGTATAGGAATTAGTAACTAAATATGAAGGGCTGAAATTTCTGTGAGTAAAAAGTAAATTCTTTTACTCAATAACGTACTCGAGTAGAAGTCAAGGTATTAAAAATACTCAGCCAAGTGCAATCCCTGCAGTGTTTCACTGAAGTACACGTACTGAGTAACTGTGACTAGATACTACCCATCTCTGTATTTAGTACAGTAATGTACTGAAGTATATATACTGAGTACCTGTAAGTAGTTACTACCTATATCTGTATTTAATACAGTAATATACTGAAATACGTGTACTGAGTAACTGTAACTAGTTACTGTTAAGACTCTCTGTATTTAATACAATAATATACTGAAGTACATGTACTGAGTACCTGTGACTAGATACTACCCATCTCTGTATTTAGTACAATAATGTACTGAAGTACATATACTGAGTACCTGTAAGTAGTTACTACCCACCTCTGTATTTAATACAATAATATACTGAAATACATCTACTGAGTAACTGTGACTAGTTACTGTTAAGACTCTCTGTATTTAGTACAATAATGTACTGAGTACCTGTAAGTAGTTACTACCTATATCTGTATTTAATACAGTAATATACTGAAATACATCTACTGAGTAACTGTAACTAGTTACTGTTAAGACTCTCTGTATTTAGTACAATAATGTACTGAGTGCCTGTAAGTAGTTACTACCCACCTCTGTATTTAATACAATAATATACTGAAGTAGATGTACTGAGTACCTGTGTGTAGTTACTATTGAGACCCTCTGTATAATCTGGTACAGTAGATGGTGAGAAGAAGAACAGGCCCAGTATGTATTTAGGGTGAACCTGTGTGACCCTCAGCTCTTACGTCTGACTGGAACTGTTGGAGTGGTTCCGCTCGGGTGGGCTGACGGGGGGGTCGCTCCTGTCCTGCGGGGTCTTTGTATAAACGTCTGTAAAAAGAAGACGTGGATTATTTTTATCTGGAGTTCAGCGCCGCGCTCGCCAGTAAACACGCTGGAGCTGAATCTCCTGGGAGCCTCGTTACAACAGACAACAACAAAGCGGCCTGTAGCTGGTGGTCTTTCACAGCCCCCTGTTAAAGGAGTCTGGAGACCTGCTGTCTGAACCCATAGACTTACTAACCTGAGAGACTCCCATAGACCTGCAGCACGCCGGAGCTGGTGGAAACTGGGCTCTCTGTTTATAACTGGATCTCATCTGTCAGGCTCACCTGTCATCACTCCCAACACACACCGAATCCCTGGATAGCACTCTCTGTCTGTCACCCACACGCACTGCACACTCTTCTACACACACTGTACACTCTTCTACACACACCGCACACTCTTCTACACACACTGTACACTCTTCTACACACACCACACACTCTTCTACACACACTGCACACTCTTCTACACACACCACACACTCTTCTACACACCACACACTCTTCTACACACACTGTACACTCTTCTACACACACCGCACACTCTTCTACACACACTGCACACTCCTCTACACACACCACACACTCTTCTACACACACTGTACACTCTTCTACACACACTGCACACTCTTCTACACACACCACACACTCTTCTACACACACCGCACACTCTTCTACACACACTGCACACTCCTCTACACACACCACACACTCTTCTACACACCACACACTCTTCTACACACACTGTACACTCTTCTACACACACCACACACTCTTCTACACACACCACACACTCTTCTACACACACTGCACACTCTTATACACATACTGCACACTCTTCTACCCACACTGCACACTCTTCTACACACACTGCACACTCTTCTACACACACCACACACTCTTATACACATACTGCACACTCTTCTACCCACACTGCACACTCTTATACACACACCGCACACTCTTATACACATACTGCACACTCTTCTACCCACACTGCACACTCCTCTACACACACCGCACACTCCTCTACACACACCGCACACTTCTCTACACACACCGCACACAGTTCTACCCACACCGCACACTCTTCTACCCACACCACACACTCTTCTACACACACCACACACTCTTCTACACACACTGCACACTCTTCAGTGGAGCTGATACAGTGGTCAGTGATTAGTTTGCTGTTTGTTCTGTTATTCATAGTTCACAATCACTGTCCAGCATAGTCTGTCCAGTGGCCAGTGTTGGCAAGAATCTGGTGACACAATACGTATCGTGATACAGCAGTCACGATTTAATATACTACGATACTGTAAGTAAAGTGATATATCATGATTTTTTCAAATCGTACTATTAAAACACACCACTGTATGAACAGGTTTATCAATGTTTACAATAGCACTGCGTCCTTGTGCTGCTTGTTAATGTTGGAGTGGAGCTGAAAATGGATTATAACACTGCCATCTAGTGGTCAGAGGTTTAAACACAACACACAATGACTCCCTGTCTGCCAGGAATCTGTGTATCGATACTGTGTTTTTGAGGATCGATACAGTATCACTAAACATAATATCCTGATATTCGATATTTCGATATTTTTTTAAACCCCTAGTGGCCACCAGTGTTTTACTTATAAATGGAAACAACCCGTCAGTGAAACTTGTCAGTTAAGAGCTGTGTTTGAACACGAGGGCTACAGTCTGAACTTCAGCAGAAGATATTCAGTTAATGTGTTTGTTTATTAAAGCCGTGCAGTTCCTCTTCTCAGCCAGTGAATTACTGACCACTGACTGACCAGTTCAGACCGTTGTAGTTCTAATCTGATCCCGTACTGAGCAAACTCACCTACGTTTTGTATGCCTGGAGCTTCATATCTTCATCTCACCTGCTGGCTGGGCAGGTCCTGGATGATCCTGAGAGCTGGACTGGGTTGTTATGAGAGCAGGCGGGACGGTCAGGCTCTCAGGGACGTTCAGAGAAAGCGGCTCTCTCATTCCTGTTTAAATGTCAACCAGCTTCCATGGCTTTTGTGTAAACACAGCTGTAAGGATGGATCAGATTCGGAAACACCCCCCCCCCCCTCACCCCCACCCCCATTCCTCCATGCATACGCATGCACGCACCATGCCATTTTTCCATCTCCTCCATCTTCCGACCTGCTATTGTTCCCCGGTGGTAGAAAGTCGTAAACGTGCTGCTGAGCTTCTGAAGAAGTTCTGAGTCCAGCAGCTGAGCGACGTCGAGCTCCTCAGTCTCACAACCATCACGCTGACTTCACATGTTCAGTCTCGTTAAGTTAATTAAGGTTTCACGCTAAACGCTCTCTAAACGTTTCCCGAGCAAACAGCCGTAACCTCGGCGTCTGTCCTTCTCACAGATGGAGACGGAGCCCGGCTTCACGGTCGAGCCCTCTGTCCAGACGGCCAGTGAAGCCCCCCTCCTTCCTAATGGCTCATCGGTGGTCCAGGTGAAGAACGAGGTGCTCAGCACCGCCAGCAGCAGCAAGCTCACCTCCGAGCAGCTGGAGGCCATCGAGGACGAGGAGATCCTGGACAGAATGGTAATGTGGGGAACGACTGCCAGACCATTAAGTCTAATAGAAAAAACTTCCATCAGGTCACGTAGGGAGGAGAATGTGGAACACCTGATCTGACTTCTGCTCTCGCTCTGACAGCTGGACGACTCCAAAGACTTCGAGGAGCGCAAGATGATCAGAGCAGCTATGAGAGAGCTCCGCAAGAAGAAGAGAGGTGCGTCCTTCACGCTGCCTTCCTTCCCCTCTGTTTCATCCCTCTGTTTCTACATCCCTCTGTTTCTACATCCCTCTGTTTCTACATCCCTCTGTTTCATCCCTCTGTTTCTACATCCCTCTGTTTCTACATCCCTCTGTTTCTACATCCCTCTGTTTCATCCCTCTGTTTCTACATCCCTCTGTTTCATCCCTCTGTTTCTACACCTCTCTGTTTCTACATCCCTCTGTTTCTACATCCCTCTGTTTCTACATCCCTCTGTTTCATCCCTCTGTTTCTACATCTCTCTGTTTCATCCCTCTGTTTCATCTCTCTGTTTCTACATCCCTCTGTTTCATCCCTCTGTTTCATCTCTCTGTTTCTACATCCCTCTGTTTCTACATCCCTCTGTTTCATCCCTCTGTTTCTACATCTCTCTGTTTCTACATCCCTCTGTTTCTACATCCCTCTGTTTCATCCCTCTGTTTCTACATCTCTCTGTTTCTACATCCCTCTGTTTCTACATCCCTCTGTTTCTACATCCCTCTGTTTCATCCCTCTGTTTCTACATCCCTCTGTTTCTACATCCCTCTGTTTCATCCCTCTGTTTCTACATCCCTCTGTTTCTACATCCCTCTGTTTCATCCCTCTGTTTCTACATCCCTCTGTTTCTACATCCCTCTGTTTCATCCCTCTGTTTCATCCCTCTGTTTCTACATCTCTCTGTTTCATCCCTCTGTTTCTACACCTCTCTGTTTCTACATCCCTCTGTTTCTACATCCCTCTGTTTCATCCCTCTGTTTCTACATCTCTCTGTTTCTACATCCCTCTGTTTCTACATCCCTCTGTTTCTACATCCCTCTGTTTCATCCCTCTGTTTCTACATCTCTCTGTTTCTACATCCCTCTGTTTCTACATCTCTCTGTTTCTACATCCCTCTGTTTCTACATCCCTCTGTTTCTACACCTCTCTGTTTCTACATCCCTCTGTTTCTACATCCCTCTGTTTCATCCCTCTGTTTCTACATCCCTCTGTTTCTACATCCCTCTGTTTCTACATCCCTCTGTTTCATCCCTCTGTTTCATCCCTCTGTTTCTACATCTCTCTGTTTCATCCCTCTGTTTCTACACCTCTCTGTTTCTACATCCCTCTGTTTCTACATCCCTCTGTTTCATCCCTCTGTTTCTACATCCCTCTGTTTCTACATCCCTCTGTTTCATCCCTCTGTTTCTACATCTCTCTGTTTCTACATCCCTCTGTTTCTACATCTCTCTGTTTCATCCCTCTGTTTCTACATCCCTCTGTTTCTACATCCCTCTGTTTCTACATCTCTCTGTTTCTACATCCCTCTGTTTCTACATCCCTCTGTTTCTACATCTCTCTGTTTCTACATCCCTCTGTTTCTACATCTCTCTGTTTCATCCCTCTGTTTCTACATCCCTCTGTTTCTACATCCCTCTGTTTCTACATCCCTCTGTTTCATCCCTCTGTTTCTACACCTCTCTGTTTCTACATCCCTCTGTTTCTACATCCCTCTGTTTCATCCCTCTGTTTCTACATCTCTCTGTTTCTACATCCCTCTGTTTCTACATCCCTCTGTTTCTACATCCCTCTGTTTCATCCCTCTGTTTCTACATCCCTCTGTTTCTACATCCCTCTGTTTCTACATCCCTCTGTTTCATCCCTCTGTTTCTACATCCCTCTGTTTCTACATCCCTCTGTTTCATCCCTCTGTTTCTACATCCCTCTGTTTCTACATCCCTCTGTTTCTACATCCCTCTGTTTCATCCCTCTGTTTCTACACCTCTCTGTTTCTACATCCCTCTGTTTCATCCCTCTGTTTCTACATCTCTCTGTTTCTACATCCCTCTGTTTCTACATCCCTCTGTTTCTACATCCCTCTGTTTCATCCCTCTGTTTCTACACCTCTCTGTTTCTACATCCCTCTGTTTCTACATCCCTCTGTTTCTACATCCCTCTGTTTCTACATCTCTCTGTTTCATCCCTCTGTTTCTACATCTCTCTCTTTCTACATCCCTCTGTTTCATCTCTCTGTTTCTACATCCCTCTGTTTCTACATCTCTCTGTTTCATCCCTCTGTTTCATCCCTCTGTTTCTACATCCCTCTGTTTCATCTCTCTGTTTCTACATCCCTCTGTTTCTACATCCCTCTGTTTCTACATCCCTCTGTTTCATCCCTCTGTTTCTACATCTCTCTGTTTCATCCCTCTGTTTCTACATCTCTCTCTTTCTACATCCCTCTGTTTCATCTCTCTGTTTCTACATCCCTCTGTTTCTACACCTCTCTGTTTCTACATCTCTCTGTTTCTACATCTCTCTGTTTCTACACCTCTCTGTTTCTACATCTCTCTGTTTCTACATCTCTCTGTTTCTACACCTCTCTGTTTCTACACCTCTCTGTTTCTACATCTCTCTGTTTCTACACCTCTCTGTTTCTACGTCTCTCTGTTTCTACGTCCCTCTGTTTCTACGTCCCTCTGTTTCTACATCTCATTTACTCTCTCTCTCTGTCTCTCTCCCTCTCTATTTATGTTGTCCTCTCTCTCATTCACTAGCCCTCCTTCTTTTCTCCCTCTGTCTCACTTTATCTCTCTCTCCCTCTCTCTCTCTTTATCTTTCTGTCTCTGTCTGTCCTTCTCACTCTGTCTCTCCCTTTGTCTCACTTTCTCTCTCATTTACCCTTACTATCTGTCTCTATCTGTCTATCTCTCTGTCTCACTTTCTGTCCCTCTCTCTCTCTCTCTCTCTCTCTCTCTCTCACACACACACACACTCTTACTTGCTCTCTGCCAGTCTCCCTTTGTCTGTCTCATTCTGTCTATCTCTGTCTCACTCACTCATCTGTCTCACTCTCTTTCTCTCTTTCACACCCACCATGATCACTCTGCTCTCTCCGTCTCTCTCTCTCTCTGTCTGTCTCGCTCTCTGCCTGTTTCTATTCATATCTGTTTGTCTGTGTGTCTCTCTGCTTCTTTGTTTCTCTGTCTATCTGTCTCACTCATTCTCTCTTTCTGTCTCATCCCCCATGATTACCCCGCTCTGTGTCTCTCACTGTCTCTGTCCCTCTCTCTCTGCATCCTCTGTAAGGGGAATACAGTCTCTGCTACCCTCCCTCTGTTCGTCTCCTCACTCCATCTCTCCGTTTTTCCTCTCTGCCTTCAGAAGCCAGGTTGGGATGCTCTCAGGACGAGTTAGGTATGATAGCTTGGTGTCTGCGTGTGTGTGTGGTGACCTGATGTGTGTGTGTGTGTGTGTGTGTGTGTGTGTGTGTGTGTGTGTCTGCACTCAGTTTGCACCTGTATGTAACAGAACTGAGCAGTGAGTTACACTGAAGTTGCGTTTGCATGATTAATATCTATCATTATCGCTACAGAGCACGTTTCTGAGTGTTGCATCGTCCAAGAACTCACTGGTCTCACCGCGTCTCACCGCGTCTCACCTCACACTCCTTACGACTCAACACGGGGACGTAGTTCTGTAAAGCACTGCTAGAGAAAGGAGGGGCAGCCCTTTAGGTCCAATTCTTTTAACCAGCTTGTCTGATTAATATTAAACTAGACCTAAATATCAGACCGGAGTGAGAGTGTTTCACCTTCTGCCTGCTGTTCTTTATTTTTGGGGGGCTTAGAAACGAAGACGTGCAGGTAAGACAGTCAAACGTACGTCTGGCTGGTTAAGAGATCAGAAAGCTTACCTGCCTCAGAGTGTGTTATTGTGTTTCTCGGGTATTCGGGTGTTCAGTGATTGTTCTAAGTGATTATTTGTTATTATTTTTTAATTATTTCTATCTATAAATAGGTTGTTTTGGTCCATCACAGCTTGTTTATTTATGATTCTCAGTTTTTCATTTGCGTTCTCTCCGTCTGCCTCATCTTCCTCTCTTCTTTCCGGCTCTACCTCACCGTCTCCTGTGCTGCTGTTATCCTCAGACCAAAGGGAGAAGGAGCGGGAGGTGCGTCTGCAGGAGCTGAGGCAGCAGAGAGAAGACAGGGCCCAGAAGACCCGTCCGGGTCCAGCCGCCGGCGAGGTGGTGATGAAGAAGATTGAGAAGTCTGCAGATGGTTCCACCATCAGCGAGATCACAAAAACCAACCGCTTCACCGAGTCAGGTCAGCAAACAGCCGTGAATCAGCGTCCTGTCAGCGCGAGCCGTAAATCAGCGCTCGCCGTCTCCTCACCACAACCCTCTCAGATACATACCTTCAGCCGCTCAGCTCCAGCAGCAGCAATT
>CM038725.1:925909-929088 GCA_021613375.1 Megaleporinus macrocephalus | reverse complement strand
CATCTCTCTGTTTCTACATCCCTCTGTTTCATCCCTCTGTTTCTACATCCCTCTGTTTCTACACCTCTCTGTTTCTACATCCCTCTGTTTCTACACCTCTCTGTTTCTACATCCCTCTGTTTCTACACCTCTCTGTTTCTACACCTCTCTGTTTCTACACCTCTCTGTTTCTACACCTCTCTGTTTCTACACCTCTCTGTTTCATCCCTCTGTTTCATCTCTCTGTTTCTACATCCCTCTGTTTCTACACCTCTCTGTTTCTACATCCCTCTGTTTCTACATCCCTCTGTTTCTACATCCCTCTGTTTCTACACCTCTCTGTTTCTACACCTCTCTGTTTCTACATCTCTCTGTTTCATCTCTCTGTTTCTACATCTCTCTGTTTCTACACCTCTCTGTTTCTACACCTCTCTGTTTCATCCCTCTGTTTCATCTCTCTGTTTCTACATCCCTCTGTTTCTACACCTCTCTGTTTCTACACCTCTCTGTTTCTACACCTCTCTGTTTCATCCCTCTGTTTCATCTCTCTGTTTCTACATCCCTCTGTTTCTACACCTCTCTGTTTCTACATCCCTCTGTTTCTACATCCCTCTGTTTCTACATCCCTCTGTTTCTACATCCCTCTGTTTCTACACCTCTCTGTTTCTACACCTCTCTGTTTCTACATCCCTCTGTTTCTACATCCCTCTGTTTCTACATCCCTCTGTTTTTACACCCCTCTGTTTCTACACCTCTCTGTTTCTACACCTCTCTGTTTCTACACCTCTCTGTTTCATCCCTCTGTTTCATCTCTCTGTTTCTACATCCCTCTGTTTCTACACCTCTCTGTTTCTACATCCCTCTGTTTCTACACCTCTCTGTTTCTACACCTCTCTGTTTCTACACCTCTCTGTTTGATCCCTCTGTTTCTTCATCCCTCTGTTTCTACACCTCTCTGTTTTTACACCTCTGTTTCTACACCTCTCTGTTTGATCCCTCTGTTTCTTCATCCCTCTGTTTCTACACCTCTCTGTTTCTACATCCCTCTGTTTCTACATCCCTCTGTTTCTACATCTCATTTACTCTCTCTCTCTGTCTCTCTCCCTCTCTATTTATGTTGTCCTCTCTCTCATTCACTAGCCCTCCTTCTTTTCTCCCTCTGTCTCACTTTATCTCTCTCTCCCTCTCTCTCTCTTTATCTTTCTGTCTCTCTCTGTCCTTCTCACTCTGTCTCTCCCTTTGTCTCACTCACTCATCTGTCTCACTCTCTTTCTCTCTTTCACACCCACCATGATCACTCTGCTCTCTCCGTCTCTCTCTCTCTCTGTCTGTCTCACTCTCTGCCTGTTTCTATTCATATCTGTCTGTGTGTCTCTCTGCTTCTTTGTTTCTCTGTCTATCTGTCTCACTCATTCTCTCTTTCTGTCTCATCCCCCATGATTACCCCGCTCTGTGTCTCTCACTGTCTCTGTCCCTCTCTCTCTTCATCCTCTGTAAGGGGAATACAGTCTCTGCTACCCTCCCTCTGTTCGTCTCCTCACTCCATCTCTCCGTTTTTCCTCTCTGCCTTCAGAAGCCAGGTTGGGATGCTCTCAGGACGAGTTAGGTATGATAGCTTGGTGTCTGCGTGTGTGTGTGGTGACCTGATGTGTGTGTGTGTGTGGTGACCTGATGTGTGTGTGTGTGTGTGTGTGTGTGTGTGTGTGTGTCTGCACTCAGTTTGCACCTGTGTGTAACAGAACTGAGCAGTGAGTTACACTGAAGTTGCGTTTGCATGATTAATATCTATCATTATCGCTACAGAGCACGTTTCTGAGTGTTGCATCGTCCAAGAACTCACTGGTCTCACCGCGTCTCACCGCGTCTCACCTCACACACCTTACGACTCAACACGGGGACGTAGTTCTGTAAAGCACTGCTAGAGAAAGGAGGGGCAGTCCTTTAGGTCCAGTTCTTTTAACCAGCTTGTCTGATTAATATTAAACTAGACCTAAATATCAGACCGGAGTGAGAGTGTTTCACCTTCTGCCTGCTGTTCTTTATTTTTGGGGGGCTTAGAAACGAAGACGTGCAGGTAAGACAGTCAAACGTACATCTGGCTGGTTAAGAGATCAGAAAGCTTACCTGCCTCAGAGTGTGTTATTGTGTTTCTCGGGTATTCGGGTGTTCAGTGATTGTTCTAAGTGATTATTTATTATTATTTTTTAATTATTTCTATCTATAAATAGGTTGTTTTGGTCCATCACTGCTTGTTTATTTATGATTCTCAGTTTTTCATTTGCGTTCTCTCCGTCTGCCTCATCTTCCTCTCTTCTTTCCGGCTCTACCTCACCGTCTCCTGTGCTGCTGTTATCCTCAGACCAAAGGGAGAAGGAGCGGGAGGTGCGTCTGCAGGAGCTGAGGCAGCAGAGAGAAGACAGGGCCCAGAAGACCCGTCCGGGTCCAGCCGCCGGCGAGGTGGTGATGAAGAAGATTGAGAAGTCTGCAGATGGTTCCACCATCAGCGAGATCACAAAAACCAACCGCTTCACCGAGTCAGGTCAGCAAACAGCCGTGAATCAGCGTCCTGTCAGCGCGAGCCGTAAATCAGCGCTCGCCGTCTCCTCACCACAACCCTCTCAGATACATACCTTCAGCCGCTCAGCTCCAGCAGCAGCAATTCAGACAGATCCTCCAGGAATTCAGCATTCCAAAGAAAACACTCTGGAATGAGCACCATGTGCTAACTAAGCCGATCACAGCCCCGAAATATCAGCACACGGTTACCTTACACACTCACTGTCCACTGTATCAGCTCCACTGACCATACAGGACCTCCACTCACTGTCCACTGTATCAGCTCCACTGACCATACAGGACCTCCACTCACTGTCCACTGTATCAGCTCCACTGACCATACAGGACCTCCACTCACTGTCCACTGTATCAGCTCCACTGACCATACAGGACCTCCACTCACTGTCCACTGTATCAGCTCCACTGACCATACAGGACCTCCACTCACTGTCCACTGTATCAGCTCCACTGACCATACAGGACCTCCACTCACTGACCACTGTATCAGCTCCACTGACCATACAGGACCTCCACTCACTGTCCACTGTATCAGCTCCACTGACCATACAGGACCTACACTCACTGTCCACTGTATCAGCTCCACTGACCATACAGGACCTCCACTCACTGTCCACTGTATCAGC
>CM038725.1:903409-910909 GCA_021613375.1 Megaleporinus macrocephalus | reverse complement strand
AAAATCTTCTTGGTCAGAAGGTCAGAGTCATGGACGAGCAGGGACGTTACTGTAAATCCCATATGATACGTGTTCCATACTGAGTTCAATGCAAAGCGCGTCACTACATCAATTAAAAAAGGCCATAATTTGGGTTTTACACATTTACACAGAGGAGTTTTGTTCACTCAGCATTTCTGTACACAGTTCATATGAAGTGACTATTAAAACCCTTAAAGAAACCAAATATGTGTTTGTTTATTTATTTATTTATTTATTTATTTATTTATTTATATATTTATTTATAAAAGTACTTCTGTTTTCTGTAATCAGGCACTGCTTTCTAATTAGTGCTCAGTTCTGTAAAAACACCAGAGAGCACCCCGTGTGTGTTTCCCAGCCACTCTGGTCCCCGTGTGTTGTTAATATTTAAATATTCTCAATTTAAACAAATTCACTGCTCAGTCTGTTAAACTCTCGCCGTGTCAGATCTCCAGGTTTGGTGTTCTGGTGTAGATCTTGTGAGGAGACTGTAATTCAGGGCTTTTACAGAGCTGTGAACGGTCTGGACACGCCTCCCCAGGTTCTTCTTATGTGTACTATATTAATAGTAATAATATTAGTGAATAAGGTTCTTCTTATGTGTACTATATTAATAGTAATAATATTAGTGAATAATGTTCTTCTTATCTGTACTATATTAATAGTAATAATATTAGTGAATAAGGTTCTTCTGTGTACTATATTAATAGTACTAATATTAGTGAATAAGGTTCTTCTTATGTGTACTATATTAATAGTAATAATATTAGTGAATAAGGTTCTTCTTCTGTGTACTATATTAATAGTACTAATATTAGTGAATAAGGTTCTTCTTATGTGTACTATATTAATAGTACTAATATTAGTGAATAAGGTTCTTCTTATGTGTACTATATTAATAGTAATAATATTAGTGAATAAGTGTGAGGAGATCAGAACTATAGAATAGTCGGTATGGAATTATTCCTGGAGCAGAATTAAACATCTGGTTGTGTTTAAAGAATGTTTAGAGGCTCTTTTAGAAATGAGCTCTGGACCCTCGTCCAGCCTAATGTCCTCAGGAGGTCTTCAGATAGCTTATTGTCCTGAGACAGGACGTGGACTGACAGACGTGGGCAGTAAAAGTGTTTATCTTGTCCTTCTGAAGACTATCCCAGCAGCCACTGGGCAGAAACCTAGTAACACACTGGACAGACCGCCAGTCTGTCACAGGGCAGATACACACACACACACCTACACATACACACACACACACACACACACATACACAAACACACATACACATACACACACACATATACAAACACACACATACCAAAATCAGATCAAAAATATTTTATTCATCTGATCATCGTGATGTTCTGCTCTCCACCAGCACTGTAGAAGACCCTGCCACGCGCCCTCAAGAACATATATCATCAACCCCAACCAATCAGAGGATTTTCCGGTTTGGGGCATCATTCAGTTCCTGTACGGGGCAGAAACAGGGCCACGCGCAAGCTGCCCCAGTCATCAGTCAGACCACAGACAGAGTTGATGTGAACCTATGACCTCCACACACAAGCACATGTACTGAACATAGACCCAACAGAACAGACAGCAGATGTTTGTGCCTCGGACTACAGACTACGCTAGCGGCGGGGCGCGTCACCCGGGTGCTGCTGAGTGGTTTCCTGTGGTTATAAATCATTGTGGGACGAGTCTCTCTCAGACGGGGGCTGCGCAGGCTCGGTCTGCGCAGGCGGCTGGGCTGCGTGGTGCTCTCTGAAGGGGCTGTCCTTGGCGGGCGAGAAGCGGAACTCCTCCGGCACCTGGTCTTCAGGCTGAGCTTTTTTATAGAAGCCAAGCTCGGCCAGGAGTCTGTTGATCTCTGTGCGGGTCATATCCGACAACGGGATGCGCTACAGAGGAGAAAGCAGAGGAGCAGTAGTGAACACATCAGATAAACAATCCAGGTCTGAGGAACACAGAGCAGTGAATGAGCTAAACCTGAGATTCTCTAAACTGAGGCTGAGCAATACAGCTAGGCTTACAGTTTGTGGTTTCGTCCAGCAGGTGGCGCCAGAAGGTGAGACCAGAGTGCAACATTGTATGTCCACTCACTGTCCAGTGTATCAGCTTCATCTGATTCTCTGTATACTTTATTACTCTGTTCTTTAATGATCGGGACCCCCACAGAGGTGGTGTGTTAGTGTGTGTTGTGCTGGTGTGAGTGGATCAGACACAACAGTGCTGCTAGAGTGTTTAAACACTGCGTCCACTCACTGTCCACTCTGTTAAAATGAAAATGACTTTATAATTCTAAACATATATGTTCAGGTAGGTGTGTCTGAACTTCTGACTGGCAGTGTGTGAGCACTCTCTAGAAGAACGTCACCCACTCGGCTGGTTTATCATCACGTTCAGGCTCAGGTAACTCACATCCAGCTCCTCGTAGTAGTGGTTTATGAGGACCAGCTCAGGGTCGGCCCCAGGGATGTGCTTCATCACCAGGTTATGACTGGAAAACAGGTACGTCAAGAAGAAACCAAGCACTAAACAGAACGAGGACAGGAGAGACATGCGGAGACAACAGAGTCTACTGTCCCTGCTATTTACATCACATCTCCAAAGAACATACAGATAAGATTTATCTACACCTCATCTCCAGCTGGCCACAGCAACCCTTCCGAGTTAGAGACAACCCAGTTTACATCAGGGCGGCTCTTCTCACCCTCCAGGCAAATCCATGGAAATCTCTACCGGAGATCCTGGAACGATGCTGAGAGACACAGGAATGTCTTTGTATGTGAGAAACAGGCTGCAGGGTGTTTAACGGAGAGGAAGACGGTGATGTGTGTAGCTGTTGTTTTGTTATCTTACGTAAATAAACTAGATGTAAATGATGTGACAGGTTCAGGAATACTGTAGGACCGGAATCTCGGAATCTGGCCTAACACGGCATGTTCACCAGGCTTACTGACAGCCGGCTGCTCGCGCCCAACTGAACAGACCAAACTAATTAATAAAGATTACACAGAAATTAAAATAAGATTATTAGATTATTAGACTATTAGACTCACTATAGGGGGGATTCACAGAGCTACAGCAGCAGAGGGACAGCAGGGTACTCTCTACACAGTATATATAATATTAAAGAAAAAAATATATATAAATATATATAAACACTACACATAAAAACATATAATAATATTTTACACACTGAGTACAGCACATGTACTGATTATTGATTATAATAGTAGTAATCTGGTCAAACGATGTGTCTAAATGGATAAACATCCACGTAGTGAAGTACTAGATCATATTTTTATTACATTATTATTTAATTATCTGTACTTTCACTGATAGATTTCTAATAAACTGCTCACACGTGATTGTGAGGGTGAATGTGATGAAGGTTCTGATGCTGTTGTGGAGTGAAGGATACTATAGAGGGATGTCTTGGGTCACAAAGGCCTTGACCTGAGAGGAGAGAGAGAATAAAACAGGTTCAACTGATTAGAACTAGTAATTCAGTCAGTGTGAATATAAACCATCTGTAGATGTTCTACTGCAGCAGTGAGGGCTTACCTCCCTCAGCCTGTTCAACTGTCATCCCCCACACGTCTGGAACGAAAGCATCAGAATCCAGTTAGACACACAGACTATAGGGACAAAAGTATCAGGACACGTCTCGTAATCACTGAACTCGGGTGTTTCATTCAGTCTCACTGCCACAGGTGTATATAATCAAGCAGCTAACCCTGCAGTCTGTCTTTACAGACATAGGATCCACCAATAAAACAAGACCGTTAGTGAATCTTCTTCCCTCCTAGATTTTCACCATCAGCTGTGAGTTTGATTGAACACTGGAAGCGTTTAGGAATCACAGTAAAGGTAAAGTTACAGAGCGGGGACGCTGAGGTGCGTAAACGTCTCCAACACACTGCTGACTGAGCCTCACATCATCAGCACAATACCGAGCATCTGATGGAGTAAAGCTCCACCGCTGGACTCTGGAGCAGTGGATACGTGCTCTGTGGAGTGACCAATCACGCTTCTCTATTTGGCAGGCTCGAGTCTGGGTTTGGAGAACACCAGGAGAACGTTACCTGCCTGACTGCACTGTGACTGTAAAGTTTGGTGGAGGAGGGATGATGATGATGATGTTATGGGGGTGTTTTTAAGGTGTGGGCTGAGGACCCTCAGTTCCAGTGAAGGGAAATCTTAAAGCTTCAGGAGATCAAGACGTTCTGAACACGTCCAGCTTTGAGGGAACAGTTTGTGGAAGAACTATTTTCTTTTCCAGCCTGACTGACTGTGTCCCAGTGCTGCTCCATACAGGCTGGTTGAGTTTTGGTGTGGAAGAACTTGACTGATCGACACAGAGTCCTGACCTCAACCTCATCCAACACCAGGGGGATGAATCAAGAAGTCATTCCAGCTCTTCTGCTGTGACACTACATCATCACAGTCTTCATCTGTTCATTAAACTTTGGATAAAATATCATGAGAATAGCAAACTGTGTAGCTAGTATCCTGAATCGAAACAAATCATTGGTTGAGTGTTGAGATGGACCGTTCAGCGTTTTTAAGGCCGATTCCGATCTCCAATCACCTTTCAGCACGATCGGCCGATAGTCGATACCAATCGAGGGCGGGGCTATATGCCACGGCAGGGCTACAAGTAGTTGTTAGCGCAAGCAAGTCATGAAACATGATCTAAACACACTATAAACTCAATCACTTTGGCTGTAATTCCTTTAGCTCTCTGGTGATCGGCTAAACTGGAGACATATTGGCCGATCACATATTTTGATTAAAAACTGCCCGATACCGATACATAGCTGATCAATCCTTCCATCTATAGTTGAGTGTATCAGTACATCACCAACTGCCCATCCTGTGTGGTCTGATACTGAACAACTGCCCATCCTGTGTGGTCTGATACTGAACAACTGCCCATCCTGTGTGGTCTGATACTAAAAATCAGATCAATCATGCTCGGGCACAGTGCAGGGCATCCGGGCTGAGTGTGAGTACACACTTACATATGTCTATCGTTACTGAGAGAGCAGATCTCAGACCTGCTGTAGACCTTGGAGAACATTAAAACTGGACACATAAGATGTAACATATAACGTACACAGCAAACACTGAACTCCTCTAGTCCACCAGCAGGTAGAGAACTTTTCAGACCGGAGTGTATTTAGGGCAGTGGTGGCCCCCCGGGGGTCCGTCATTGTCTATCTGGGGAACGTTATGCAGAAGAAAGGAGCCTCAGATCAGATCCTGAATGGTTCAGTATATCCAGTTTCACATTTCTACCGTCCACCTGAGAGGCAGCCAGCAAATCCAGCTTCTACAGGTAAACCAACACCATCCAGAAGATCCACCACCGACACTGATCTGCAGTCAGTATGCACTGCTTCTCACACACAGCTATAAACCAACTCAGCCGCGTTCAACTGACCCCAGCGCCTGAAAAGACCCATCACTGGTACCTGCGGTGAAGATTATGGACTGGGAGAATGTAGACTGCTTTATTTCTGCTAGAGAGAAAAATAACGGGAAACATCACGTCACAGCCACCCGGCGTAGACTTCCGTGACGTAGTTCAGGACTAGGCTACGTAAATATATATTTTATAGAATACTATAATAATAATATTGATGATGATGATAATGTATGTATATATAGGTTCAGTGTCCAGCACTATGGTCCTGTATCGCTGAGGAGACTCACTCACCTCCACTTTGGCTCTAGCAAGTCCGTCCAGCTTCTTCAGGTCCACCTCATACGTCCAGATGAAGGAGGGCAGCAGCAGCGCGGTCAGAACAGTCCACCACATGATGCTTCATGTGGCGTTCAGAGGTGACGGAGGTGATGGAGATGACGGACTAGCCGGTAAACCTTAGAGCTGAATGTCACGTCCGGACTGCCACGTACAACATCCCCTCCCCGCGCGCAGCGCTGACAACATGCTGGGCGCATGCGCAGTGCGGCTGCACTGTTGTGTAATGCAGGCTGAGCTGATCGCCTGCAGCAGCGTTTCAGACTGAACTCAGTTTATTAACACTGTGTGCGCGTGACCTGCTGCATACAGACCTGTGACAGAAAATACGCAGCGTCTCTGAATCTACACCGCAGCCGAGGCTCCATACACGCCTTTAGCCGCCAGAGGGCGACAGAGCGCTGATTATACTGGAAACACAGACCCTACTGCAGTAACACTACACACCAGTCAGCCATAACATTAACACCACCTACACTCACTGACCACTGTACCAGCTCCACTGACCATACAGGACCTCCACTCACTGTCCACTGCATCAGCTCCACTGACCATACAGGACCTCCACTCACTGTCCACTGCATCAGCTCCACTGACCATACAGGACCTCCACCCACTGTCCACTGCATCAGCTCCACTGACCATACAGGACCTCCACTCACTGTCCACTGTATCAGCTCCACTGACCATACAGGACCTCCACTCACTGTCCACTGTATCAGCTCCACTGACCATACAGGACCTCCACTCACTGTCCACTGCATCAGCTCCACTGACCATACAGGACCTCCACCCACTGTCCACTGCATCAGCTCCACTGACCATACAGGACCTCCACCCACTGTCCACTGCATCAGCTCCACTGACCATACAGGACCTCCACTCACTGTCCACTGTATCAGCTCCACTGACCATACAGGACCTCCACTCACTGTCCACTGTATCAGCTCCACTGACCATACAGGACCTCCACTCACTGTCCACTGTATCAGCTCCACTGACCATACAGGACCTCCACTCACTGTCCACTGCATCAGCTCCACTGACCATACAGGACCTCCAATGATCAGGACCCCCACAGGACCACCACAGAGCAGGTACTATTAGGGAGGTGGGTCATTCTCAGCACTGCAGTGACACTGACGTGGTGCTGTTGTGAGTGGATCAGACACAGCAGTGCTGCTGCTGGAGTGTTTAAACACTGTGTCCACTCACTGTCCACTCTATTAGACACTCCTACTACTTGCTGGTCCACCTTGTAGATGTAAAGTCAGAGACAGTAGCTCATCTGCTGCTGCACAGTTTGTGTTCCTCTAGTTCTTCATCAGTGGACACAGGACGCCGCCCACAGGACACTGCTGTCCGGATAGTTTTGGTTGGTGGACGATTCTCAGTCCAACAGATACACTGAGGAGTTTAAACTGATCCACTCACACCAGCACAACACACACTAACACACCACCACCACATTAGTGTCACTGCAGTGTTGAGAATGACCCACCTCCCTAATAGTACCTGCTCTGTGGTGGTCCTGTGGGGGTCCTGATCATTGGAGGTCCTGTATGGTCAGTGGAGCTGATGCAGTGGACAGTGAGTGGAGGTCCTGTATGGTCAGTGGAGCTGATACAGTGGACAGTGAGTGGAGGTCCTGTATGGTCAGTGGAGCTGATACAGTGGACAGTGAGTGGAGGTCCTGTATGGTCAGT
>CM038725.1:885909-893409 GCA_021613375.1 Megaleporinus macrocephalus | reverse complement strand
TGTTTAAATACTGCTGTGTTTTGAAATCTTGTGTCTGAAACTATGCATTGTCCAGTTAACAAGACTGAAATGTCTGGCAACAACAAATACCGTGTCGTAGTACTGCAGGACATTTTTACCAAACGCCATCAGCTCTCGAGATCGGCTAAATTGGAGAAATATCACATATTTTGATTAAAAGTCAGCCGATACCGATACATAGCCGAATGATCCTTCCATCCCTAGTAACATCCCTAACATAGAGACACTCAGCAGTACATACAGTAACATAGACACTCAGCAGTACATACAGTAACAAAGAGATACTCAGCAGTACATACAGTAACATAGATACTCAGCAGTACATACAGTAACAAAGATACTCAGCAGTACATACAGTAACATAGATACTCAGCAGTACATACAGTAACAAAGATACTCAGCAGTACATACAGTAACATAGATACACTTAGCAGTACATACAGTAACATAGAGACACTCAGTAGTACATACAGTAATATAGACACTCAGCAGTACATACAGTAACATAGAGACACTCAGCAGTACATACAGTAACATAGAGATACTCAGCAGTACATACAGTAACATAGAGATACTCAGCAGTACATACAGTAACATAGATACTCAGCAGTACATACAGTAACATAGAGATACTCAGCAGTACATACAGTAACATAGACACTCAGTACATACAGTAACATAGACACTCAGTACATACAGTAACATAGAGACACTCAGCAGTACATACAGTAACATAGATACTCAGTACATACAGTAACATAGAGACACTCAGCAGTACATACAGTAACATAGATACTCAGTACATACAGTAACATAGATACTCAGCAGTACATACAGTAACATAGACAATCAGCAGTACATACAGTAACATAGAGATACTCAGTACATACAGTAACATAGACACTCAGCAGTACATACAGTAACATAGACACTCAGCAGTACATACAGTAACATAGAGACACTCAGCAGTACATACAGTAACATAGACACTCAGCAGTACATACAGTAACATAGAGACACTCAGCAGTACATACAGTAACATAGACACTCAGCAGTACATACAGTAACATAGATACTCAGTACATACAGTAACATAGATACTCAGCAGTACATACAGTAACATAGACAATCAGCAGTACATACAGTAACATAGAGATACTCAGTACATACAGTAACATAGACACTCAGCAGTACATACAGTAACATAGAGATACTCAGCAGTACATACAGTAACATAGAGATACTCAGCAGTACATACAGTAACATAGAGACACTCAGCAGTACATACAGTAACATAGATACTCAGTACATACAGTAACATAGAGATACTCAGCAGTACATACAGTAACATAGAGACACTCAGCAGTACATACAGTAACATAGATACTCAGTACATACAGTAACATAGACAATCAGCAGTACATACAGTAACATAGAGATACTCAGCAGTACATACAGTAACATAGATACTCAGTACATACAGTAACATAGATACTCAGCAGTACATACAGTAACATAGACAATCAGCAGTACATACAGTAACATAGAGATACTCAGTACATACAGTAACATAGATACTCAGCAGTACATACAGTAACATAGACACTCAGCAGTACATATAGTAACATAGAGACACTCAGCAGTACATACAGTAACATAGATACTCAGTACATACAGTAACATAGATACTCAGCAGTACATACAGTAACATAGACAATCAGCAGTACATACAGTAACATAGAGATACTCAGTACATACAGTAACATAGATACTCAGCAGTACATACAGTAACATAGACACTCAGCAGTACATATGGTAACATAGACACTCAGCAGTACATACAGTAACATAGAGATACTCAGTACATACAGTAACATAGACACTCAGCAGTACATACAGTAACATAGAGATACTCAGTACATACAGTAACATAGACACTCAGCAGTACATATAGTAACATAGAGACACTCAGCAGTACATATAGTAACATAGACACTCAGCAGTACATACAGTAACATAGAGATACTCAGTACATACAGTAACATAGACACTCAGCAGTACATACAGTAACATAGAGATACTCAGTACATACAGTAACATAGACACTCAGCAGTACATATAGTAACATAGAGACACTCAGCAGTACATACAGTAACATAGACACTCAGCAGTACATACAGTAACAAAGAGATACTCAGGAGTACATACAGTAACATAGAGATACTCAGCAGTACATACAGTAACATAGACACTCAGCAGTACATACAGTAACATAGAGATACTCAGCAGTACATACAGTAACAAAGAGATACTCAGCAGTACATACAGTAACAAAGAGATACTCAGCAGTACATACAGTAACATAGAGATACTCAGCAGTACATACAGTAACATAGAGACACTCAGCAGTACATACAGTAACATAGAGATACTCAGCAGTACATACAGTAACATAGAGACACTCAGCAGTACATACAGTAACAAAGAGATACTCAGCAGTACATACAGTAACATAGAGATACTCAGCAGTACATACAGTAACAAAGAGACACTCAGCAGTACATACAGTAACAAAGAGATACTCAGCAGTACATACAGTAACATAGAGACACTCAGCAGTACATACAGTAACATAGAGATACTCAGCAGTACATACAGTAACATAGAGACACTCAGCAGTACATACAGTAACAAAGAGATACTCAGCAGTACATACAGTAACAAAGAGATACTCAGGAGTACATACAGTAACATAGAGATACTCAGCAGTACATACAGTAACATAGAGACACTCAGCAGTGCATACAGTAACAAAGAGATACTCAGCAGTACATACAGTAACATAGAGATACTCAGCAGTACATACAGTAACATAGAGATACTCAGCAGTACATACAGTAACATAGACACTCAGCAGTACATACAGTAACATCGACACTCAGCAGTACATACAGTAACATAGATACTCAGCAGTACATACAGTAACATAGATACTCAGCAGTACATACAGTAACATAGATACTCAGCAGTACATACAGTAACATAGAGATACTCAGCAGTACATACAGTAACATCGACACTCAGCAGTACATACAGTAACATAGATACTCAGCAGTACATACAGTAACATAGAGATACTCAGCAGTACATACAGTAACATAGATACTCAGCAGTACATACAGTAACATAGAGATACTCAGCAGTACATACAGTAACATAGAGATACTCAGCAGTACATACAGTAACATAGAGATACTCAGCAGTACATATAGTAACATAGACACTCAGCAGTACTAACACTAACCCTAGACTACAACTATTCTGGCCTGGTCATTTCTCTCAGTCTTCGGCAACTGAATAGATGCATCCAACTGTGTGGCTGACAGTAGCCATCAGGACTGAGGCGACGTAACGTCAGACAGCCAGAACACAGGTCTACACATAAACACAGTCCAGCAAACGCCAAGCAGTGACCTCAGAGCAGGTGAGCACCGGCTTTAGGAGCAGGTAGAGGATCATTTGTTTTCCTCCAGCAGGGAATCATCACGCTCAGGTGATGGTATGTGGTTTGCATGGTGTATGTGCTGATATGAGGACGAGTCTTGTGACTCTGTCTCCTCCGTTTATCTCCTCCTAAGCAACCAAAGGTTTCCAGGGTGACATCAGGCATGCCTGTGAACGCTGCTGCCCACAGACATAGACTAAGGCTGTGTCCCAAACGGAAGGCCTTGCTGCCTGTCCTGTCTAATAAGATAGTGCCTTAGAAGACGGTGGTGTCTACTGTGTCAGCGCTCACGTTTTCCACTGTTGGTTTCCAACAGCATCCTGAATTACTGTGATTACCTAATTTCATCATAAAACACGGACAGTAGGATCACGACTGGGTTTAATAGAGAAGATTGTTTCCACACGACCAGAATTCACAGTACTGGGACTAAACAGTGGACACTCAATGGTGAGACTAATCAGCTTCAGTTTGTAGGGAGTATAAAGAGTGAACGAGGGAAGAATATCATGTGGTCTGAAGAGTCCAGGCTGACCCTACTGATGGAATTGGGTGGTGGGAGCGCCAGGATAAGAGAGGCAGTGCAGGAAGCGAGGGGGGGCAGTCTTATGATCTGGAGGTGCCTCAGTTGGTCAGGTCAAGGCTGAAGAACATTATGCTGAAATACAGGGTCATCTGACCACCTGATTGTACTGAGGTCATCCCACCAGTGGATTCCATTTTCCTGGACAGCAGGCCCGTATTCCAGGACTACAGAGCCGAGACTCCTCGAACTCAGACTGTGAAAGAGTTCTAACCCTACAGTCTTTGGGACGAGCTGGAGAAGACTTTACAGAGTGGTTGGACTTTCTTGTGGTCAGTACAGGATCTGTAATGCAGCTCTGGATGGAAATGTATGTTGTGATGTTGCGTAAGGTGGTTGTGAAACTGAACCACAGTGAGTGCACGCTGTAATCAGTGCTAGAGGCTGTAATCAGTGCTAGAGGTGCTACGACGGCATGTACCAGTGTGTGAGGAGCTTAATGGTTTAAGGTTTATTTATTTATATGCACCTTTTACTGCAGATGTTGTCACAAAGCAGCCTTACAGAAAAATCAGGGTCCAACCCCCCCAATGAGCATCGCCAGGGGCAACAGTGACAGGAAATACTCCCTCAGATCAAGAGGAAGAACCTCGAGAGGAACCGTACTGGTTCAGGATGCTAGGGGTACGATAATAGTAACCCGATGGGTAGGTCACACCACAGCTATTTGCAGTAGCCTTAAGTTTTACTCCAGATACTTTAGGGACATGACATACCCAGAGACACACACACACACACAAACAAATAGTTAAACTAATAAAACTATAAAACTAATAAAACTATAAAACTAATAAAACTATAACATAAAAAACAAAGGCTCCAGCTAGCTTCCCAGCCAAACCCACGAAGAAATGAACAAAACTAAACCACTAAACCTGCCTAACCAAACACTACCTTAACCAAAAATACATGGGTCGGCAGCCACCTCTTACCTAGTGTGTCTAGACATTAAATAGCTACCAGGAATGTATAGACCCGCCTGCTTGCCTGTCCGTCCGCTGTTGGCAAAATACTAAAGCCATAAGAGGAGCTGAATATTAAAAGCAGTGTGTGGCTCAATTAGCAAACACTGCAACTCACAACTATAAGCCTCCAGACTGCTCTCCCACTGCTACTCTCTTCCGTTGCCCCTCCGGATTGGCTCCTTTAAACTACAAGTCCCGCCTCCAAACAGAACCTGACGACTCCTGGTTGGCGTATGCAGTAGCTCGCCGTAGATGACTTCAATAAAGGAGACGTACTCCTCTAGGACAGGGGTGGGCAATTAGTTTTCCCATGGGGCCACATGAGAAATTGAAATGGTTTTCGGGAGCCAGACTAATATACTTAACTCAGTTACACAATATATATATTGTATACAGTCCATCATCGTTATCCCACGTACAAAGATAAGTGACTGACATCACAGCTCTCGTCAAGAGCCAAGGAAACAAAGCTGAAGCTTAAGCTCCCGGCGATGTCCTCGACCCGAGAGCGGCTTACTGCTTCCTGCAATGGAGTGGGTTGTTCTAAAGCTGGTCCTGACTGCTGCATCCCTGGACGAGTGGAGCTTTGTTAAAAAAAACAACTTCAGATGCCCGAGCCCGCTCTGCCCCGGTCACGTGCTTGTGTTTCTTTGCATGTTTAGTCTCATAATGATGATTGAAACTGTAATCCTTAAACACAGCTACCCGCTCTCCACAAACCAACACACAGCTTTACTTTCGACTTCAGTAAATAAATATTTACAAGACCAAACTCTGAATTCTGCGTCAATCGCTATTTATTTAACGCTAGCTGACATATTTAAGGGTCTTGAAAGCAGAAGAAGACGCAAATTTGAAAACAAAATCAGAATCAGAATCAGAAATTCTTTATTGATTTCAGGGGGAAATTGTTTTTACAGTAGCAGAAGAAGAATAAACACTCTAATAATAATTTACAACATAAAAGAAATTTTATGAAACAAAACGTTTGCCCTCAAAATAAAAGCCGTCTAGTTGTATTTCATCAAAGTCCTTGTTTTCGTGCACCTGTCACAGTGAAGTAGGTGCCGTAGCTACACATTTACATTTACTTTAAATTTTCTCACGTGATCTCACGCAGGCCGGTCAGAGATGTGGCCGGCGGGCCGTACACTGCCCAGGTCTGCTCTAGGATGTAACAGTGATTTACTACTGTATACAGAAAAGAATACAGAGACAGGAAGGAGGGAAGCTGTTGAAGTCTGATGTCATTTATGGTCACTTCCTTATTATGAAGGAAGTTAAAGGGATGGGAGAAACCCGAAGGCTGCTGGATTGAGCTGGCATTGTTTCTAGAGTTCTGAGATCTGTCACTGGAGGAGGAACCGAGCGGTGTCTGTGGTTTTGAGGATTCTGATTTAGTGATCAGGGTTGTGATGTGAAAAGAAAAGCACTTGTGATAGGTCACTCTGCCCTACACAACCCCCACCCCAACCCCCACCCCGCATCCCCCCACCCTGTAGGTGCTTGTGGAGAGCTTGCACTTTAAACGACTCTTGAACCAGAACAGGGGGAATCACTAATGGCTGGATGAGTCACCCTTCACTAGCAGATGGATACATTACTCTCCACACGATCGGCTGTGAAAGCCACCATCAGTTTCACTGTCAGAGAAAAAAACACAGACAGAATGTGAAACCACCGTCTGAGGCCAGCTCGTGCTGCCGGTCACCATTTCTCACTCCTCCTGAAGACGGTGCAGAACAGAGCTCATCCACTCGTGCACTGAACGGGTTTGCTCACCGCCTCTCTAGCGTATATCCAGAGCGTGCTGGAGGGTTTGATCAGTTAACAGGGAAATAATAAAGGCTGGGTGAGCAGTTTCAGAGGAAGTGCTGCTATACTCTGAACTGAAGCCGGTGCTAGATAAGGAGGAGCTGGCATTTCGTTCCTGCTAGCGCTCTGAGAGAGCCTTTCAGACAGAGATGGTATATGTATGTGTAGAAAGAGATGTTATAGTTGTTGTACAGCCGTCTTCATAATAGTGTTTCAGTATATTTATTAGATTAAGTTGTTTTATATAATACATTTTATTATATTATAATACATTCTAAGAATTTGCACTTAACTGACTATATAATAATAGTCTGCTGTTAGATACAGTCCAGGGTCAGATATGAAAGCAAGGTCAAACCATGGTTAGTTAATAAGCAGCAAACAAAATTAGCAAATTTAGAATCTAACACAAAAATAATGAAGTAGTTCTCAAACAGAGAAGACGTACACAGTCGAGTCACAGTATTACTCTTACCTTGGACAGCAGCAGCGTGTAGGGGTCAGCATTCTGGTCTGGGGACCCACTTATTCATGTGGAAGACTCTCTCCACCGATTTGGCTCTGAATCCATCCTTGCAGATCACGTACACCATACATGCTGATGGTCTTCT
>CM038725.1:878409-883409 GCA_021613375.1 Megaleporinus macrocephalus | reverse complement strand
TGCAAGCCAACACGCTAACTTTAGCATTAGCGACCTAGCTAAAATTGACATTCCCCTACAGTCCTCTCAACTTCTGTTGTTTACACAAAACATGTATTAGTGTATGAATTTATATGACCAGCTTTAGACCAGCATTACCAGCATTAGACCAGCTTTAGACCAGCATTACCAGCATTAGACCAGCTTTAGACCAGCATTAGACCAGCTTTAGACCAGCATTACCAACATTAGACCAGCATTAGACCAGCATTAGACCAGCATTACCAACATTAGACCAGCATTAGACCAGCATTACCAACATTAGACCAGCATTAGACCAGCATAAACCCAATATCTGTGATTGTGTAACAGTGGTGAGGGGACTGAGGGTGTGATATACAGATTAAAGCTGGGTTTATTATGAGGCAGCTCGGCGGACTCTGACTCAGTCTTAGGCCTCTGGTCTTGTTTGGAGTGTAACTATAGGCCTGTGTGTCTCCTCTGAACACTGCGAGCTAAATTTAGCCTCTGTGGACGACGGGCTTGGAGTCGGTTTTGTGGAGGGTCATCTATTCCCACCCTTATCTGTGTGGACAGCTGCTCCTGGCTCGTCTAGGGCTGCGGAACCGACTGCAGAGACAGAGTGTTGTAGTGTTGAAGTGATTTTCAGTGATGTGGAACAAACGGGAAGACAGTCGCGCACAAGAGGAAGTAAACACAGACAGACAGACACAGAGGAGCCGTTAGCGCTTCTATAAGGAGCAGTCGGGTTATTACTGTGATCAGAATTTTGTTTGTATGGCTGATTAGCTGTCGGTTTTTGGACTGGCTCGTGTTAATTCACAGTTCTGAGAGTAACAAACAGGACGTTCCTTCAGTAAAGATTAAAACCTCTTTGTAGTTTGTTACAAAAAAAATTAATTGTAAGTTATTTAATGTTAAACTGGATAGAAATAATGATACAGATGTAGAACAGTGCTCAGTCTAACTGAATCCTACTCAAACTTTAGCTGCCAGTTCAGTAATTCACATATCAGTAATTGCAACCTTCACCTACCTGTGTACAGGTAAACTGTCTCTCTACCTTCACCTACCTGTGTACAGGTAAACTGTAACACTACCTTCACCTACCTGTGTACAGGTAAACTGTAACACTACCTTCACCTACCTGTGTACAGGTAAACTGTAACACTACCTTCACCTACCTGTGTACAGGTAAACTGTCTCTCTACCTTCACCTACCTGTGTACAGGTAAACTGTCTCTCTACCTTCACCTACCTGTGTACAGGTAAACTGTAGCTCTACCTTCACCTACCTGTGTACAGGTAAACTGTATCTCTACCTTCACCTACCTGTGTACAGGTAAACTGTAGCTCTACCTTCACCTACCTGTGTACAGGTAAACTGTAACACTACCTTCACCTACCTGTGTACAGGTAAACTGTAACTCTACCTTCACCTACCTGTGTACAGGTAAACTGTATCTCTACCTTCACCTACCTGTGTACAGGTAAACTGTAGCTCTACCTTCACCTACCTGTGTACAGGTAAACTGTATCTCTACCTTCCAGACCCCCCCTGACGCCCCCCACCCCCACAGAAAAGTCCACAACACAATATGACCTGAAACCCTTCCTTAACCAGAGCCGTTACTCCACCACTCCTCCTGAGCTGTTACTCCACCACTCCTCCTGAGCTGTTACTCCACCACTCCTCCTGAGCTGTTACTCCACCACTCCTCCTGAGCTGTGATTGGTTGAATGGATGAACAGAAACTGATGAGTTGTTAGGGGGCGTACTGGGTAACAGAAGGAACAGATTCTGATTGGATGTGATCGTGTCCTCTGCTGCAGCCGGTCTGACTCTGTTTATCCTCCTCTCTGTTCGTCCCCCGGTAGGACCGCTGGGCTTGTTAAGCAGTGCTGATAAGACCGTTACCTTCAGTCTGGCAGGCATGATAAGCTGAGTGTGATGTAGAAGAGAGACAAGAGGGTCTCTGAGGGTCTCTGAGGGTCTCTGCTTTAATTCTGCAGGTTCAACACTGTCAGCAGGAATAACAGAGCTGCACGTCTCAGACTCACGATATGGGAAATATTTTCATTTCTTAGATCTTTATCTAAACAAAGTCTAACTTCAGCCATGTTCAGTGTTATGGGGGGCATAAGAGGACCCCAGCTGTGTGTATATAAACAGACCATCCTTAACATTCAACCACCTCTCTGTACCTCCACCCACTGTCCACTGTATCAGCTCCACTGACCATACAGGACCTCCACTCACTGTCCACTGTATCAGCTCCACTGACCATACAGGACCTCCACTCACTGTCCATTGTATCAGCTCCACTGACCATACAGGACCTCCACTCACTGTCCACTGTATCAGCTCCACTGACCATACAGGACCTCCACTCACTGTCCACTGTATCAGCTCCACTGACCATACAGGACCTCCACTCACTGACCACTGTATCAGCTCCACTGACCATACAGGACCTACACTTACTGTCCACTGTATCAGCTCCACTGACCATACAGGACCTCCACGGAGCAGATACTATTAGGGAGACACCACACTGACGTGATGGTGGTGTGTTAGTGTGTGTTGTGCTGGTGTGAGTGGATGATTCTCTGGTACTGATGATTGACTGGTACTGATGATTCACTGGTACTGAAGGTTCACTGGTACTGATAATTCACTGGTACTGAAGGTTCACTGGTACTGATGATTCACTGGTACTGAAGGTTCACTGGTACTGATAATTCACTGGTACTGATGATTCACTGGTACTGATAATTCACTGGTACTGATGATTGACTGGTACTGATGATTCACTGGTACTGAAGGTTCACTGGTACTGATGATTCACTGGTACTGAAGGTTCACTGGTACTGATAATTCACTGGTACTGATAATTCACTGGTACTGATGATTCACTGGTACTGATGATTCACTGGTACTGATGATTCACTGGTACTGAAGGTTCACTGGTACTGATGATTCACTGGTACTGATGATTCACTGGTACTGATGATTCACTGGTACTGATGATTCACTGGTACTGATGATTCAGGTACACCTGCTGGTGCTGACTGTGTCTAACTGGTTGTTTGATCCTCCAGTTTGCATGTTCTAGCTGATCTGCTCGCTGCTGGTGATAAACAGTTATAATGAGGAGGTGACACGTGTGTACATACGCATTTGCATCAGAGTTTGCCTCCACCAACCTCCTCTGAGGACACGCTGTCCTCCTCACCAGCAGCTAAAAGAGGAGAGCCACAGCTGGTACCCTGAGAGCGGCGGGACCGGACCGAGGAGCTCTGTCGCTCTCTGGGAGGTTCTGAGGGTCGGTAGCCACCGGCGACACGGTGAGTCAATTAGAAAACTAGAAGAAAGACCTCCCAGAGATTCTGACAGTCATCACCCGGAGGGGGCGGGGCGGGGTGGGGGTAATGCTGTGACGGTAATGAGTCAGTCAGCACTCAGCTGTGTTGTTTACAAGCTTCGACTGCAGTGAACAGAAGTCAGTAGTTCAGTAGTGTGGAAACCGTGTTTGTGGTTTTGGTGATGAGACTGTGATTGTATTTGAGCTAATAAGTTTAATTAAGTTAATTTTAATGATTTAATATAAAGTTTTATTTAAAACAAGAACGTTTGAGCTCGTATGTCAGTAAGTGTTGCTGTTGTTTATGATGTATGATGTCGTACCATTTAAAGGGCCAGTGCTTTATATTTCTATTGTTTTATTGTTGTGTTGAGGAGGAGCCTGTCCTCTCCTTATCTCCTATCATTAAACAGACTGTTTGTAGTTCAGACTAATATATTTATAAAAAAGAATTAAAACACTTCTTGAAACTACAGCATGAGTGGGTGGAGCTAAACGGATGTAGACTGAATGGGTGGAGCTAAACTGCTGTAGACTGAATGGGTGGAGCTAACTGCTGTAGACTGAATTGGTGAGCTAAACTGCTGTAGACTGAATGGGTGGAGCTGAACTGCTGTAGACTGAATTGGTGAGCTAAATTGCTGTAGTATGAATGGGTGGAGCTAAACTGCTGTAGACTGAATGGGTGGAGCTAAACCGCTGTAGACTGAATGGGTGGAACTAAACTGCTGTAGACTGAATGGGTGGAGCTAAACTGATGTAGACTGAATGGGTGGAGCTAACTGCTGTAGACTGAATTGGTGAGCTAAACTGCTGTAGACTGAATGGGTGGAGCTGAACTGCTGTAGACTGAATTGGTGAGCTAAATTGCTGTAGTATGAATGGGTGGAGCTAAACTGCTGTAGACTGAATGGGTGGAGCTAAACCGCTGTAGACTGAATGGGTGGAACTAAACTGCTGTAGACTGAATGGGTGGAGCTAAACTGCTGTAGACTGAATGGGTGGAGCTAACTGCTGTAGACTGAATTGGTGAGCTAAACTGCTGTAGACTGAATGGGTGGAGCTGAACTGCTGTAGACTGAATTGGTGAGCTAAATTGCTGTAGTATGAATGGGTGGAGCTAAACTGCTGTAGACTGAATGGGTGGAACTAAACTGCTGTAGACTGAATGGGTGGAGCTAAACTGCTGTAGACTGAATGGGTGGAGCTAAACTGCTGTAGACTGAATTGGTGAGCTAAACTGCTGTAGACTGAATGGGTGGAGCTGAACTGCTGTAGACTGAATGGGTGGAACTAAACTGCTGTAGACTGAATGGGTGGAGCTAAACTGCTGTAGACTGAATGAGGGGAACTGAACTACTGCAGACTGAATGGGTGGAGCTCAACTCCTGTAGGCTGAATGGCTGGAGCCAAAATTCTGTAGACTGAATAGTTTTAGCTAAACTGTTGTAGAGTGAATGGGTGGAGTTAAACTGATGCAGACTGAATGGGCGGAGCTAAACTGATGTAGACTGAATGTGTGAAGCTAAACTGCTGTAGACTGAATGGGTGGAGCTAAACTGCTGTAGACTGAATTGGTGAGCTAAATTGCTGTAGTATGAATGGGTCGAGCTAAACTGCTGTAGACTTAATTGG